>CM024592.1:5701028-5763955 GCA_014182565.1 Eucalyptus marginata
TTGACGGATCAATCTCTATGCCCTTACCACGACCATGAACCCCAATAACTTCCCAGATCTCGCTCCAAAACGCATTTCGCGGGATTGAGGCGTAGCTTGAATTTCCGAAGACGTTCGAATAACTTTGTAAGACTTTAACATGATCTTCACCCCGTCTCGATTTTGCAATCATGTCGTCCACGTATACTTCGATTTCCTTGTGCATCATGTCATGGAATAACGTGACCATGGCTCTCGATACATTGCCCCGGCATTTTTAGACCGAAAGGCATCACTTTGTACCGAAAGTTCCCCAAGGAGTTATGAATGACGTTTTGCTCCCGTCTTCTTCCTTCATACGGATTTGGTTATATCCAGAAAAACCGTCCATGAAAGAGAATAACTCAAATCCCGCCTGTGTGTCAACTAGGACATCGATATGCGGGAGTGGAAAGTCGTCCTGGGACTTGCTTGGTTCAAGTCGCGGTAGTCAACGCACACCCCGATTCGCCCATCTTTCTTCATTACCGCACTATATTGGCTACCCAATGTGGTAGCGCGTCACTTCGATAAAATCTACTTTCAGCAACTTCATCACTTCTTCTTCAATCTTCTTGGACAACTCGGTTTAGTTCTCCTAAGTCTTTGCTTCTTAGGCGGCACACTAGGATCCGTCGGCAAAGCATGCTCCACAATTTCAGGATTCAATCCCGGCATGTCGGCATATGTCCAGCGAACACATCTTGATACTCTTTCAAAGATTAGTCATCATTTCCGCTTCGACTCGAGAGACATGCCCCGATTTTTACTTCTCTGACATTCTCCGCATCACCCAAATTTATGGTGACTGTTCGCTCTTCAGTCAACGGCTTCGATTCTTCATGTCGATTCCATTCGCGCTTGATCCCCTTCTGATCGTCGTCGTCGGTGTCATCGGAACCTGAGGGACTCTCTTCATGCACATCTGAGTCATATGCGTCCTTATCATGATTATGCATAATGTAATGCCTGAGATGCGATGAGATGGGTTAGAGTAATGTCAACAACAAAGACGGTGCATGTCGTTTTCAAAAAGTTTTTGAAGTATTTTTTGTAAAATTTTCAAGAACTCGTCCTCATATCCTCGGATTTCCTCGTTCTCGCAAAACATTCAAATAAGGAAGCATGTGGAGGCCTAGACCTCGCCGACCATCATAGGGCTAGTTTGATGTGCTTCCACATGTCCTTAATAAAACACGTGTCTATTTTATTAAATGAGGAAAGATAAGGCCGTATTTTAACACACACTACCCCCTCGACCAACGGCTCAAGATCGGGGTTGACCATAGTTCACGTTACAAATGACATAAACGGGAAATAAAGGGAAAATTACGAGATCCCGCGCAGGGGAGAAAACATAAAACGAAAGACTAGACTAGACAAGAACCGCCCTACTCAAGGGATAGCCACGACTTCGAGGACTCGGCTTCCTCGTACGCCGGATGGTGCATATGATGTCTTCCTCGAATAGCTCGATCACACCATAGATATCCTCCTCCTCTTCGAACAACATCCTTGGAGGTCCTGGGAACGTCTCTTCTAGCAACGAGGAAAACAAACTTTGATTGCCCTCGCCCTCCTCGGTTTGGGCAATATGCTCATTTTGGTTTCTATACCCACCTCGGCCTCCTTGAGCACTTCGGCCTCTCTGCCTTCCACGGCCTCCTCGGTTGCCTCGACCACCTCGTTCGCTACAACCTCCTCGTACCTCAACATATCCCAGGCCCCTCCTTCTCGAGTTCTTGCGAACTTCGATGGGCCTTCGCATACCCTGACCATGCGGTCCAAGACCTTCTCCAGGACTATATCCACTTGCCAACATAATCTTTCCCACGGCCTATGGTCGGCTTAGACAATTCAGAGCCCTTGTGAAAGATCCTGCAGCACATGGACCATGGATACCAGCTCAAAAGTTTGAAAGCTAGATTCCTCGATACACTCGGGCTCCACATACGGATGGCTGTCTCGTGGTAGATCTTGAAGTCGACTCTCCATGGACCGTGACAAGCCCGTTGTCCACCACAAATCGTACCTTACGATGAAGGCTAGAGGCAACAAACACCCGCTTTGTGAATCCATGGCCTCCCTAGCAGAAAATTAAAAGCGCTTGGTATATCTAACACTTGGAACGGGACTTGGAAAAGTACAGGGCCGATTAGCAACTCAAGTTCAATTTCCCCTATCACCTCTTTCTTCATCCCGTCGAAAGCCCGCACAGTTGACTTGCTAGTACGAATTCTTCCAAGATCAGTGTTGAGACGGTGGAGCGTAGCCAAAGGGCATATATTGAGTGCCGAACCATTATCGATCAACACTCTGCAAACAAGAGTGCTCTCATGCTTCACCGAGATGTGTAGCGCTTTGGTATGATTAGGGCCATCGTGGGGGAGATCTTCATCGCAAAGGAGATTTGGTCTTTCAGAGAACGGCCCCAACAAACTCCTCCAATTGGACTTCATCGATTGATTCTGGCACATGCACCTCATTAAGGACTTTCAGCAAAATGTCCCTGTGTTTCTCAGAAGATTTGAATAATTCTAGGAGGGAGATTTGAGCCGGCTAGCCTCCGTAGTTGATCCACCACATTGAACTCACTGGACTTTACTACGGCCAAGAATTGCTTTGCCTCCCCTCGGCCACGGCCTTCTTTTCTACTCCTTTATCGTGGGCGTAATGCCGGCGATCATGTGACAGACGTCTACCTCGGTTGTTCCATAGTCCCAAGGTACAGCCTTTGGGATCGAATTTGGGAGGGTTCTCCAACACTATCACTCCATCTTTCTCCCAGGGTGGCAATTCTATCGTGACTGGCATTGCGTTCGTTCCCGTGACTTCGATTGCCGACATCTCTTCGACCATAAGGTCGATCACCGTGGGTTCAGTGGTTTCCATCTCTACATCACCGGAGGGTTCCTCATCAGATAGTTCAATCACCATCGGAGTTATCATAGCTATCACCTCTTCCCTCGTACAAAGCCGGGGTCTTCGAAATTCCAGGCGCAACCTTCCTCGCACGAGATACATGAGAAAAATTGCAGGAAGATGAGCGGAATGACGATGGCATTATCATGGATACAACCCTCTCTCCCTCTTCTCCGCGTTGGATTACCCCCATGGCTACCATCTTGCGGACGCGTTCCAATTTCTCTTCTATTGTCACATCCCCCCAACCTCCATAGTATCCTGCCAACACTAAGGACTCATACAACTTGAAAGCATCCATCGCTAAAGGTCGTTGACTTGCCCGTGTAACCTCGGAAATTGAGTTCACTCCTCCTGCATGATCTGGCAGAGGGTTCTGTTGCACATTAGGCTGAGCCTCCTTGAAAGTCAAGATGTTTTTGTTTAGAAGCTGTTGAACCTTGTATCTTAGTACGTTGCAATCATCTACATCATGTCCCCTTTCTCCCATGTGGTATTCGCAGGTCTTGTTCAGATCGAACCTGGCGAACCTCGGGGGATTGTCTCTAGGTACTTCCTTCGCGACCATCCTCTTTTCGAGGAGCATGGGCAACAGCTTTGACAGCGGGCGTGGCAGTGGAGAAAAATCCTTTCGAAAGGGCCTCTTGCCGTTATCATATGCTCGTGACGAGCTACCTTGGACCACTATAGGCTTACGCGCGGGTGTTGAGGACGGTTGAGGGAAAGGCGGCTCTTGCACAAGCGCTACTTCAACTGCGGCCTCCTTATCTTTTCTTGCCAGGAATTTCTTCGTGCCTCCAGTTGAAATCTTTCCCTCAACCATTGCCCATTCGACTCCTTCACCTACCTCAACTAGTTGTGAAAATGTCTGGCAACCCGAGAACACTAACCCTTGGAAGAATTCAGGGGGCAATGTCTTTAGGAACAGTTGTTTCATCTCCCTCTCATTCAAGGCCGGCTTCACTTGTGAGGCCATGGTCCTCCACCTTGCGCGAAAGCCTTAAATGACTCGTTCCTTTTCTTCTCAATACGGGTCAACTCTTCTCTTGTGGGGGCGAGCTCGGTATTAAACCGGTATTGCTGTAAGAACTCATTGGTTAAGTCTTCCCAACTAGTGAATTCTTCAATGTCCAATGCAATGAACCATGTCAGGGCAATGCCTTCCAAGCTATCTTGGAATGTGTGTATGAGAAATGGCACATTGTTAGCGTAACGAGCGATTTTCCTCATGTAATACCTAAGGTGGGTCTTGGGGCATCCCGTTCCGTCATACTTTCTTGTGAACTCAGGCTCTTGAAAATTCTCAGGGAAGTTCGTCTTGGTGTATGGGGACAGCCTATCAGCTCCTTTCAGCTCGTAGCCTTGTAAGGCACATAGTTGTTCCTCCATCTTTGCCAAACGTTTTTCACTCTCTTCACTTAGGCGGGGTGTTGGGTCTTCCTTTGGAGGAGGATCCAAGTTGACGATGATTGGCATGACAGAAGGAGCCTCTTCGGCAGTTTCTTTCCCGGGGAGATCAACAACATGCGCGCCTCCAATCGACGGGGGAGCGTCTCCTGATGACATAGGAGTGGATGTTCCAGTGACAGCTACAGTAGGGGGCTCCTTAAGCTTCTGGCTTATTTCAAGCATCATTGAGGTGACTTGAGCCAGCTGGTCCTCCATCTTGGCCATGCGTATGTTGGCGTCCTCGTTCTCCATTCGACTTTCGCGCGTGTGCGGACCGGGGATCTCCGCTTGGCCGTGTCGACGATCAGCAGGAGACAATCAATTGGTTAGTACCTGGCGAGGATAGATAAGCATATATAAGCATGGAGTAATGATTATGCGGTTGGTCCATGACAAAGATCTAATTGCCCCAATTTGTTCGTTTAATTGAAAACAAGGTTGCTACATAACATGGGAGAAAACATGAGAGAGAACCCCTAAACAACGAAGCTAATCACGACTCTTATCTCCCGATATTGTGACACAAGACAAATTCTTTAACATTGTAACATATGCGGGCATGGGCCCATTACATATCGCACTTGACTCAATCTAACTAACGAGGACAGCTCCCGCTTGTGGCAGCTCCGCTAACTCGGGTCAACCTCGAGGCACGTTCTTCGGCTTCCTCGAGCTTCCTTTTGAGGTGCTTGATCTCGGTTCGGTGGGTGGTCTTTAATGGCACATCGGGAATCTTCGGGCGTAAGCTCTTTGGGATTTTGTGCCTAAGGATGTATTCCATCGAGGCGTAGTAGGTCTTCTCTTGCCCTTCCAACTCCTCTTTGGGCCATATCAGCTTCCGAGGGTGGCACATATCCCACATCGACTTGACTAACGCGACGGAGTCTTCGTGATCTTGGCATCCATCAGGGAAGTCTATCCTGAGCGGGTCTTCTTGAATCGTCGGTGGAAGTTGTTGAACCTCTTGGCGGCGGGCGACCCGGATCGGGTAATACTCGGTGACTCCGGTAATTCCCAACAAAGGAATAGGTCCAGAAGCCCACACACGAACCGCGCTTCGAACTCGAGCCATTTGGCGTGCCATTGGAGATCTTCGGGTCCGGGGTTGGTCATAAAAACTAACCACTCAGAATAATGATAATCGGGGGCAAACATTTTCCTATCTTTAAACTTCAGGATAGGGTGATGAGAGTCAGAGATGTCGTTCACGGTCATCAAACTACCAAACCCTTTAACGTGAGATAAGAACCAAATTTGCAAGAGTTCAGGAGGGGCATGAAAAACCCTGTCTTTGTTTTCTTTAAAGCGGGTAAGGGAAAGAAAAGTTTCAGTCAGGACGGCATTAACAAAACCCTTTCCCATACATACCTCACGAACTACCCATGCCACGGAAGGATTAATAGCGTTCCTACAATGTGGGAATAACATGAACCCGAAGAAAGCTAACGAGGGGAAGATCCTATTCTTTTGAAAAGATGGGGCATTTTGAAAAAGCTTGTTTAGGAATGAAAACGGGCAGGTTTTGCGATTGGCTTTCAAAACTTTCCTCACATCATCCTCCTTAACTCTAAGGAAATCAGATAAGGTTGATGCATGCTCAGTCCCTACAGGTGGGCCAATTAACTCCGACACTAAGGTCTTTCCCATGGCAACACTGTATTCTTCCAGGGTTGGAGTGAGTTCGTGATCACCGAGTATGAACGTGCAAGTTTCGGGGCACCAAACATGCGCCAACGCTCGTACAACACCGTAATGAGTTTCTATTTCTAAGAGGGGAAGTAATCGTCCGACATAGGATCGTACCCAATCATGGCCAGTCGGGTCTAGTCTATCCCACCATGTGTGAAGCTCGGCTTTCGGGGCAGCAATGATGTGAAGCTCGAGTATCCCCATCGTATACTACTCACAGTTACGATCAACCTAATTTGCCATGAACCAACCAAAAAAGGAAAGCGAATAAGTAAATTACAAATGAGAGAATTAGGAAATCTTACCCTACTCATTGAGTAGCAAAGCCAATGACATAGACATACGCATGGACGGTGGTTCAATTTCTACTCTAAACGGCTCAAAATGGAGCCATGGGATCACCGGACTGAACCAGCAAGGTTGCGGCTAGGTCGGGTTACCCATGACTCCGGCTTCGTCAAAGAACCGACCCGTGTCGCGCGGTTGCCGACCGGGGTGGGTACCTTCGACATGAAGAAAGAAATTTCGGGGTTAAGGTGGGCGACTCGTACTACGCGGTTGTAGTCGGAGTGGTATCCACCTCAACACCATCCTAGGTGATCCTATGCGGCCCAGGTCCGGCGGTAGGTTGTGTGTGCTATGGTGTAGTGCAATGCAGGAGACTCATGCATGACAATTTAAAAACAATCAGCACTTCAAACATAAACCATTCACTCTTACACCCCCTACAAAACAAAGGTTAGAGATCATCACTCCTTATAACTCCCATAAGCATTCAACATTTGACATGTTATGGATGCACATGATATTTTCGCTATCAAACAAAAATATTTTTGAACAAGATTAATTTTGGCCTAAGTCCTCTAAAGTTTAAAACTAATTCCCCAGCGGAGTCGCCAAGCTGTCGCGACCTACCCTCGGGGAAGGGAATAGGTTTAGGGGTATTGCCCAAAGGATGGGCCTAGGGCCCATGATTAGGCGCAGGCTCTCCCAAACCCATACCCCGCGTGACATTGGGATATTTTTTAAGAATTTTGCGTGAAAGGAGTCGCCACTAGCCTATTGGGGTCGGCTAGAAACCAAGTGAGGCATGGGAGCGTGCCTCACTTCCTATGTAACCAGAGAATCTAGGTTCAGGGACTTGATTACACTAATTGACCAATTAGTGCCCTTTCGGTACCTAATCTTGTTCATTTTAACAAAATGATTTTTGGCAGACAGTTTGAATTGATTTTATACTTATCCACTAACATGCGAGGTGACCATGTAGGTGCGCAATCATTAAAGTAACAATCATAACTAGCAAGATCCTAATTGCATTAAAAATTAAACACTTGCAATTAAACTTAGATAGATATGCGAATTAAACATGCAATATAGTCAAAATAAAAGCAAATAAATATCTAATTACACTAAGAATGCAAAACGTAACAAATCTGAACCAAACCCCACCACTTTTGGAATTTTCGAAAATCTTTAATTTTTTTAATAAAATTAAATAAAAATAAAAATAAAATTAATTTTTTGTTTTTTTTTTTAAGAAAAAAAGGTCGAAATTTTTTAATGCTTTCTGAGTTTTTTTTTTTTTTTTGAATTTTCGGAAGAGTTTTTGAATTTTTATCATTTTTTGAAATTTTTTTTTTTAAATTAATTAATTTTTTTGAATTTTTTTAATATTATAATATTCGAGAGGGCGGGCTCGAACCGGATAAACCCGACCCAGCCCGTGGACCCAACCCAAACCCGGATCCAACACTTTTGGATTTTTTTTTTTAAAAAAACGTTTTCATTTGTTTTTTAAAAGAATAAAAAAAAATAATTTTTTATTGGTTTGTCTTTCTCACTGCACCCCTTTTACCTGCACCATCTGCTTCTGCGATTCCTCTTTCCCGAAGCCCCTTTTTACTTTCTTTTTTATGTTTTGTTTTTACTTTTCATTTTTTTCTATGCTTTTCTTTTTCTTTTGTTCCTTTTTTTTTTTTATTTTTTATTTTTATCTTTTGGTCTTCTTCTCTACACGCTTCCCCCCCTTGCACGCCCGAAACCTTCTGCACGTCCGAAACCTTCTCATTCCTAAAACATGTCCTCACCGAAATTGATTCCTCGCCGAAACTCATTCGAACAATAACAAAAAAAATCGATGAACCCAGCGTCCCTTCCAACACCAAACACCACGACCGGCCCGAATCACTACCGGCCATCTAGCTCCGGCGACGGTTGAACCAATTTCGGATGCGGACAACCCCGGCTTAAACATACGTGATTACTTTGCGAGAATCGCATGAAATCGTAACGAAAACATAAAACAAAGGCACGGTCCCGCATATATATGACCAAGTACGAATCCGAACGAGTTTGAACGCAAGTTGTTTCTCAGTTTTCTTTGAGACATTTTGTCAAACATTGGGTGTGCAGCAAACTAAAAAGGGCACGCGGCTCACCCGAGGCTCGGATTCGGGTAAAACCAACACAACATGAACAAACAAACTTCAAAATCCATTAAGATACATATTAATCACAGTCAGAACAAATATGAACGAAGAACAATTATCTCAGGGCTTCAACAAAACTTGCAGAACTTAGATGTCTTTTAGGCATTTTCACAAGCACTTGGTGTGCATTGCGACACAAGGGATTTTCAACTTGATACGAGACACGAGCACCAATCTAAACCCCTAATGACGCATCTAGAACACCTATAAGCTATCAAGGAGGACCGGCTCGGACCGAAACTCGCGCGAACTAGTCGTCACGAGCTCGGCCCGACGCTTCCCAAAAAAAAAGGAACACACGGTCAAGACAAAAGCCTACCCGGGTTCGAGTGGGGGTGTTGTGGTGAACAGCGGCCTTCGGACGGACGGCGATGATGGCGAACCTTTCCTTCGAGGTCTCTCTCTCCCTCGGACTCACGCTCTTGTTGGTCCCTCTTTCCCTCCGTGTTTTTTTTTTTTTTTTTTTTTTTCGCTTGCTCTTGGCTTCCTCCTTCTTCTCCGAGCGTCTGTACTCCAGTTTTATGCCCGGCCAGCAAGCGCGCATGGCTTCTGCAACTGCTAGCTTGCCGGCCGGATTGCACCCTCCGACCCGTGGATCACGCCGCCGCTTTCGCTGCACCGATCCCCGTTGCTCCTGCCCTCTCGCTGCCCCTTTTTTTTTTTTTTGCAGGTTCGGCAGGTTTGAACAAAGACTAGAGGAGGGGGAAGACCGGACGCGGGCTGGGCCGAAGGGGAAAGGAGGTTGGGCCGGCCCAGCGCGCATGAGAGAGAAGAAAAGGAGGGACGGGTTGGGCTAAAGCTAGATCTGGCCCGACCCGACCATATTCTTTTCTTTTTCTTTTTCTTTTTTCGATAAAAAATAAAAAAAATATTAATTAATTTTTTTGTGATTTTTCTTTTGATTGATTTTTTTTTTTTTTTTGTAAAAATAGGTGTCAACACTCGTCTTTTCAGTTTTCCCTTCATCACTTGATTTATACATCACACCAAAAGTAAAAAAGAAGAAGACGATGAAAACAAAGCATTATGTAGATTCGTTAGTCTTCTAAAACCGAATAACTATTTTGCAGTAATAAAGCACGTGGACACGTGAGGCTCGAGTCGTGCTTCGATGGAGGCCGAGTCGAGCTTCTTAGTTCATTTACTCTGTTCTTCTCAATGGTTCCATATGCACGTGTAGTTGTAGCTGTCATCACTCTTGTAGCAAGCACGGTCTTTAAACTTTGTTTCCTCATCCTTATTCACTCCCGGGAACTCGTTTCCACAAACTCCGTTTCTTTATGCTTTTGATCCTTAACATCCCCCCGCAAATTGGGAAGGGTTAGAGAACCCAAACCCAATTTGGTGCGAAGATTAAAATGTGTTAAACGAGTTAAGGATTTAGTAAATATATCAGCAAGTTGAGCAAGTGTGGGAACATAGCGAACGGCTAAAGATCCCGATGAAACCTTTTCTCTAACAAAATGAAAGTCCACTTCAATATGCTTGGTGCGAGCATGAAGAATAGGATTAAGCGTAAGAGAAATAGCAGACTTGTTGTCACGTAACGAGTTGTTGGTGTAGACAAACATATGCCAATGTCACGATGAATGAAACTGACCCATGTAAGATTAGCAGTAGTTAAAGCCAGAGCTCGATATTCAGCTTCTGTTGAGGAACGAGATACTGTAGACTGTCACTTAGCTGGCCAGGAAATAAAATTTGAACCAAGAAATGTACAGAAGCCAGCAGTTGATCGCCTGGTAGTAATACATCCAGCCCAATCAGCATCAGAAAAACCATAGAGGTCCATGGAGTGTTAGAATGGATAAAGATGCAAAGGTTAACAGGTTCCCTTAACGTATCGAAGAACCCTTTTGAGCTTGTGAAAATCTCCTAGTGTTGGCTGTTGCATTTTTCGACATAGAAGATTTGTGGCATAAGCAATATCTGGACGAGTCATAGTGAGATATTGAATTCCACCAACTAGACCGCGATACTCAAGTGGATTGGTCAAGAGGATGTTGTCAGTTTCCATGATAGCTGCTCTCAACGACAGGGGAGTGGAAATAGGTTTGCGTCTCTCATATTAGCTCGAGTTAGTAAGTCAAGAGCATACTTTGTTTGAGAAAGAAACAGATCTTGTGAAGTCTGTTTGGCCTCAATTCCTAGAAAGTAATGAAGATAGCCAAGATCTTTCATATGAAATTGAAGACTCAGAGATTGGATCAAATTGGAAAGCAACTGTGCTGAGCTACCAGTGAGCACAATATCATCTACATAGAGCAGCAAGAGTATTGTTTATGAGCCATGATGAAACACAAATAATGAGTGATCAGTGGTGCTGCAAGAGAATCCATTTTCAAGCAGAAAATTACTAAATCTATCAAACCAAGCTCGTGGTGCTTGGCGAAGGCCATATAAGGATCTCTTGAGAAGACACACATGATGAGATTTCTGCGAATTTGTGAAACTTGGTGGCTGCTCCATATACACCGTCTCATTCAATGTTCCATGTAGAAATGCATTTTTAACATCAAGCTGATGAATTGGCCAACGCTTCATCATTGCCACAGAAAGAACAATGCGAATAGTTGCATGTTTAATAACACGGCTAAATGTTTCTGTGAAGTCAATTCCTTCTTCTTGATGAAACCCCTTAGCTACTAGCCGAGCTTTGAGTCTGTTAAGACTCCCATCTCGCTGCAAGTTTAGTTTTAAACACCCATTTACACCCTATGACATGCATTTGATCGGTTCGAGGTACTAATTCCCATGTCTGGTTCTTATATAAAGCATCCATTTCATCCCCGCATTGCTTGATACCGGCCTTTATCTCGCTAATGCCGACTTAACCGACTTTGGTTCAATAGGAACTATATATTCAGCCAAACATGCATACTTAGGATTTGGCTTGACAATTCCAGATTTTAGTCTTGTGTGCATAGGATGAACGGATAGTGTACCTTGTGTATGGGATGGAGGATTGATCTGTGCTTGATCTGTAGTGGTCTCTATTGATGGTTCAGGTGCTTGAGCAGGATATTCCTGGTCTTCAGAGACCGTATGCAATTGTGGCTGTAAGAAAGATAGATTTTGTGATATTGCAGCAGGATATGATGTGTCAATGTGGGTACTGTGCAATATTCCATTATCTTGCAAATGACCTATATATTCATTTGAGTTATGGTTGACTTGTTATGTATTGGTGGAATCTAGAAAAGTAACTCCATTGATCCACTGTTTGTACAAGTCAGTACCCTGATTGTACTGAGTTGTTAGTCGACCGGTGAAAGGAAAGACTGTTTCATCAAACACCACATGACGATCGATATAGATATGCCCATTAGAAGGCAAAAGGCAACGATATCCTTTGTGTCTTTCACCGTAGCCCAAAAATATACAAGTGAGAGATCGTGGATCAAGTTTATGTTGTGTGTAAGGTCTCGAGGTAAGGATAACAAAAGCACATCCAAAGACTCTTAAATGTGCATAACTCGGCTTCGTTGGTAGAGTTTCTGTAGGGTGAGGCCATATGTAACTTTGGTGCGGGAAGTAGATTTATAATGTAATTGGCTGTCATGAAAGCATCGACCCAGTACTTTAATGGAACTTTAGCATGATAAAGCATTGCTATTCCTAACTCAACCACATGTCGATGTTTTCTTTCAGAGATCCCATTCTGCTTTGGTGTATAGGGACAGGAGATATTTTGTTTAATGCCACACTGTTGTAGATAATTCTGAAACTTGTTGCTAGTAAATTCACCTCCTCCATCACACTGAAAGACTTTGATTCTACGATCAAACCGATTCTCCACTTGTTTCTGAAACATGACAAAAATGTCATGAAATTCTGATTTCAGTTTCATTGGATACGTCCAACTATATCGAGAAAAGTTGTCCACAAAGATGACATAGTATCTGAATTTCTGGAATGAATCAACTGGTGAAGGTCCCCAAACATCACAATGTATCTTTTCTAGAGGAACGGTAGATGCAAAGTCTGACAAAGGAAAAGGTAAAGCAGAACTCTTGGCAATTTGACAGCTTCCACATATGTTTTGAGTTCTTGCATCACATTGAATTAGACGTTGATTCTGCAAATACTTCAATGTTTTCAAATTGGTATGTGCTAACCGCCGATGCCACACATCTTCTCCTACAGCTTTCTGCGTTTGAGTGAAAGAGGCTTCTGTGACTTTTGGATCAACTTGATAGAGTCCCTTGACTTTCCTTCCTAGCCTCATTGTTGTATTGGTGCAGTTGTCCTTCATATACACCCCATATTTGTCAAAAACAAACGAACGGGGATAATCAACTGTTAATTTTGAAACAGAGAGTAGATTTTTCTTCATTTCAGGGACTATTAACACATCATTTAGAGGTAATGAACCGGTTCCCGTATGTAATAAGGCATTACCAACACACAAAATTGACAGACATGAACCATTTCCTATCATAACAGTATTAGTCCCATTATATGAGGAGCAGTGATGAAGGATACCAGGATCATCGGTAATATGAGCTGTGGCACCAGTATCTGGATACCATTCAGTGCCATGAGAGTCTTCAATGTGCATTGCTGCTAAGGCAGTTGGAATTTCTTCCGCTTGATGCTTTGAACTCCTTGACGTCGTCTAGATTTCACGAGCTGTGTATCGCTTCGAGTATAGCAGAGATGACTTGAGCTCTCAGGATTGGCTCTGATACCATGTGAAGAAAACATGGATTGAACAGAAGACGAAGACGAAGAAGAAGAAGAAGAACATTGATGAATGAAGAGCGTTTGTAATTGTATTATGTATTTACGAACAGCAGAGTAATACATTCATCTGAGAGCTCGTCTTTTCAGTTTTCCCTTCATCACTTGATTTATACATCACACCAAAAGTAAAAAGAAGAAGACGATGAAAACAGAATTAACAGATTCTGTTAGTCTTCTAAAACCGAATAACTATTTTGCAGTAATAAAGCACGTGGACACGTGGGGCTCTAAGTTGTGCTTCGATGGAGGCCAGAGTCGAGCTTCTTAGTTCATTTACTCTGTTCTTCTCAATGGTTCCATATGCACGTGTAGTTGTAGCTGTCATCACTCTTGTAGCAGCACAGTTTTTTAGACTTTGTTTCCTCATCCTTATTCACTCCCACGAACTCTGTTTCCACAAACTCCGTTTCTTTATGCTTCTGATCCTTAACATGTGTAGCAGGATAAAGCTAATTCCGGCAGAGAGACATGCCAAATTTCATTTTCCTTTTGCTAGAAAGACTAAAGTTGCCTTATTTTGTCTGTATCCTGTACTTTAAGGAGCTAGTTAAAACATTATAATGCACATCGTTATATCATCGAAGGATAAATTTTTCCACGTAGTTGACGGTATGACATATCTGTGCAATAATGCAAGATAATTGCAATTCCACTCGCTCGCTTATCACTTCATCATTAATATTCAACGAGGTGTCTGTCGCCGCCGGTCGAAGAGATTATAAAACATTCCGCAATCGATAAACGTCGCTAAAAAATATTGGAAGAAATATCCTGTCCTCAGATTCTGTCAAAAGCGATTTTTCTCCACTCCTCACGCGGAGGAGTTTCTATTTCCGTCAGAGATTGAAACGAAAAAAATATGCAGCGGATGAACTGTGTATGAGTTCGCTCTCTAATAAACAGAAATTCCTGAACGAGAGGAGATCGGCCACCGCCGTCGTATTCGTCGTCACTGTCGCCGGTCGACTTGGGATCCCCATCCCCGGAGCCGAACCGATACCTCCGATGATCTAGCGAGCGAGCGTCAGATCTCCGAGAAAAAGCCGAAGAACGCCCGATCAAGACCTTCCGGAGCCAGATCCAGCGAGAGAAAATCCTTGCGGCGAAATTCTCTCCGGCGATCACAGCGTCACCGATCAAAAACCACGCTTCGTCGCAGATGAATTCGCTCCGATAGGACGCGGAAAGATGGAGGTCGGAAGACTCGGAACTAGAGAGAGAGTCCGTTCTAGAGAGAGAGTGCGAGAGAGAATCTGAGAGAAGAGAGAGAATCCCTTCGCCGAGAGAGCGTGCACCCAAGAGAGAGAAAAGATAATGTCAAATGGCCTCTCCCCCCGAGAGAGAGATCGTGCGAGAGAAAACCCCCAGCAAAAGTGCACGTCGTTTCCTTTTTATTTTCCTTTTTTACTTTTTTACTCACAAGATTTCATTTCATTTTGGTTTTCTCTTCTTCTTCTTCTTTTAAATGTTTTTCATTCATTTTTTTTTTTATCTTTTTGCTTTTTATCTCTCTTTTTTTCTTTTTTTATGCAAACTAAATGGATGTTTGAAATTTCGATAAAATTTCGGGTGTCAACACTCATCATCCACCGACTCCACGTCACGAGAGGCTCCAGTTTTGGCAATAACTTGTGATCATCGAAACTGTTGCGAATCCATCTATTTGTCAGCGATTGACAGCCACAAATCAATCGCATTCTTGTCGCCATGTGAAGGAAACCACTGCCAATCATCCGTCTTGGCATCCTGATTTAGATATATACTATACATATGCAAAACCCCACCAACCCACATGCTGATTTTCTATTTAAACGAAGCTGAAGCTCGTTCATTAGCACCCGCTTGAGCAACCATAGGAGCAATAGAGATAACAGAGTCAAGAATCGTCATGGAGTCCTGCACAAAGCTTGTCGTCGTAGCTCGGGTCCCGCTAGCCGCCGTGGCCAGCCATCCTGTGGCGGCTGGAAACTCGTTCTTGTGTGGCATCCCCAAAGAGGGCCTTGAGGCGTGCAAGCCATCCGTGAGCGGCTCGAACCCGACCGACCCGACCCAGGAGTGCTGCTCCGCTCTGACCAACGCCAACCTCAACCGCCTCGCTATTTTAGGAAAGCCAAGACCTTGCTGCAGACCCACCAAATCGACCTCGACTTGGCGGCGCAACTCCCCGTCAAGTGCAAGCTCGTCTCCTCCTTCCACTGTTGAGGACCGACGGGGTCCCGCATCCGTGTTGATGCATTGGGGTCTTGAAATAAAAGCGCAGGCCTAGCATTTTGCGTACGTGCCGTTTCGTATCGTATGTGATGTCGGTGTGGCTTTTGCTATGTATTGGACTGACGTAACGTTGTTAGTTTCAGTTGCTTCTTTTTTCCAACCATTATCGTTGTTTCCACGTCGTGTAAGGATGTGAAGTCAAGAGATCTGTTTGGGTAGACTTCGTTTTGGAATTGAAACATGTGTTCTTTGGTTTCGTCAAAACACAGCACTAGCCGCCTAGCTCCACGTTGCCATGATGCATGTTGTTTGGCTATTACGCCCTCTTCAATGGACCTGTCCGAGTCACGCCCGATGTAACCGATGACTAGACTATCGAATGGTTGGGTTGGCCGACCCATGTCCAGCACATATCCGACTTGCCTCCTATTACTAAAATATTTTCATATTTAACTAAATCTACGAAAATTCATATTCAGATTAAGGTGAAAGCGCAGAATGATCGAGCAAGCACAACTCAAGCTCGCCCTAACCCTTCACAAGTCCTAATCACATTCTTCACGCCTCTTGCACTCACTCATGCTCATTCCTTAGTCACCCTCTTGCCTGAGTCGCTCGCGTCCCTCACTCTCAATGCCTCCCTCTCTTGCTATGTTTTTGGCCAATTTTAGTTAGAGGTCAGGAGTTTCCGAGCTCCTGTCCCGCAAACTCTACAGCTGTTTGCGATTTGGATCTCATGATCCGATGGGTCCGCGATCTCGTTTCGATGAATCCGTTGTTTGTCTGGTGTGTTGCGAGTGCGGAAATGATTTGAGTTCATGCTCTGGGGATGTTGGTGTGACGAGATTGTTCTCGAGTTAATCCCATGGAATACGCAAGCGCTGCACTCACAATGTGTCAACTACAAAATTGATGGGAACTCGGTATAATATGACCGCAAAAAGAATGAAGGGGCTTTACTGAAATGCTGCGGAACGTCAGATCAACTCGCTGCTCAGTGTGGCCGAGGAGAGAACCTGAAGGCTCAGGTGAAATAATTTCCTGCCTTTCCTTGCTTAATCGCTCTCTCGCGCTTCATACTCTCTCGTGTTTATCCTGATTCCCATGCTATCATAAATAGGCTCAGGTGAAGGAGAACGAGCTCCCTCAGGCTTATCACCTGATGGCCGACCAGACTGAAGCATTCCACTCATTTCCAATAGTCTAGCGTTCAGGGCTTGAATTTCGGGATCAAATTCAATACCTCCAGTCAATTCTTTCATGAAGTCAGGCAGCTGAACGGCAGGCTTCAGCGCGTTGTCGTCGGCCGACCGTGACTTCCCCTTCCTCGTGCCGCTTCCGGAGTCATTTCCCTTGGTACTCCGGCCGTTGCCATGGGACGAGGGAGGGTCCCCTCGGCTGCGGCGGCACCTCCTCCTCCCCGCCAGAGCAATCCTTGTCGGTGTCGCTGTGAGGATTAGTGTCAAAGCTCCGCTCCGAGAGAGGATAGGCCTCTGTAAATCTGGCTTCCGCGGGGAATCAAGTTCGGCTGGCGGAACCTCCGCAGAGCACGAGGAACCATTTCCATAGAAGCTTCGAGGGTGCTGGTGATTCGAAGATAGGGGCTTTGAGCTTGTTCTATTGGTGTTTTGCGGAAGCGTGTGCGTGTGCGCAAGTGTGTATGTGCGAAATATGGGTGGATATAAGTGGACTATAACGGCAAGGGAGTATGGGTAAAAAACAGGACTTTTATTATGAAAGTTTGCATTACAAAGGAATGAGTATTTCTGGTTTTTCTGCTACAAGGAACAGACATCCACAACTTCCTATTTATAGGCGTGAGTCACCGCCTTACACAACCGACTTTGAGTACTTTTGGTTGCTTCTCCGTTATCCTGCATTTTTTTTTATTCTCTGCAGCTCCCCGCCACTTTTGTTGACTTTATTCATTCAACTTCCAACTGGCTTTTCTTCCTTCACACGTACACCTGCTGCCCACATGGTACTAGAAATTTCTCCAACATACGAGAATCTTAAGCATGTATAGTCTGGTGTAGTCTAGAGCTTTCCAAAAATGGATAACTTTTTAACAGAGCTTCAGATGATTGCGAAGAGAAAGTTGCGGTGGTGATCGGAGGGCTGAGGATCCGGAGGAGGAGGAGGCGGAGGAAGGCGGCGGTGAGAATTTTGGGCCTGCGGTGGAGGAAAGGAGGGAGTCTGGGGATCCACGGCGTCGGATTGATTGCAGGGACTCCATGGGCGAGGAAGGATTCGGAGAGCTCTAGGGTTTGGAGGATATGAGACGAAGAAGGTGGCGAGATGGAGATGGAGATGGAGATTCTGGAGAGGAATGCGTGCGTCGAACGGGCGCGCCAAAACCTGAAATTGCATCCTTTTATAACTCTACTCCAAAAAAATCTACTATTCAAAGTGAATGATCAAGTTTAGGAATATTGTGTGATGATTAAAAATGATAAAGTTGAGGATTTTTCTAGAGGTTATCCGTTAAAATAATAATTTCCGATTTCAAAATTTTCGTTAAATTTTTTGTCATTTTAATATATGATTGTGATAATTATTATAATAAAAATTTCTCGTTTGCTTTTGCCAGTCTTGTCATTGATAATTTCCTTTATATTTAAAGTTCAAAATCCCCTAATTACATCCCTCTTCATTTGTTTATTTATTTTTGGTCTGGTGCTTTAAAAAAGATCATCTGAGTCCCTCAACTTGACAGGCTTGATTCCATCTAGTTTTGCAATTAAAAAAAAAAAGAAAGAAAAATACGACGGAAATTATTAATTGAGGTTAAAATTTCCAGCAAGGAAAATTTCTCCCCGGCTTTCTTTCGAATGATGCTTTGAACACAAAAGTGGAATCGAACGTGATTAATCTCCACAAATGCCAAAGATCTAATATTCAAGGGGCAAGCAGATCCTAGAACGTGGGATTAGAAGTTTTCCCCTATTCATGACTAGCTGATTATCTATTTTGTTGTGCAATTAAATTTACTAGGGTTAGAGACGCAGGCAATTGTTTCGACAATGTACTTTTGGTTCTTTACCCGCGATGGATGCAACTATTTTTAATGTAGAATCTACCCCACGAGTCACAATTACTTTGAACATTCGAAATTTAAATAGCTTTTGACCTTATAACTAGCATGATAAATTCAGTATAACTAAAAGAACCAACGTCATTCTTTAAGACAAGTTCAATCGCTTTAAAGATGAATACATGAATCAAACACATCATAGTCTCAAAAGAGTCGGTCCAACATACTAAATTATCCGAGAAAAGGTAATGGAGAATAAAGAGTGACATGGACATCGGTTATTCGGAGCCGACGTTGGTTGGTGAAGCACGGAGAGTTTGTCTTGTTGTCTCGTACAATAATAACAGCAGTGCGTCTATCCGGAGGGACACGGCCAACGAGTCCTCAAACATAATACTTTCAGCCAGACGAAATAGAAGTGGTAAAAGAAAAATTATCATATACTAGACGAAGAGAATGATTATGGTCGACCCCGTGAGCGTCGTCATACCGAGATAAATTTGGATTTAGGAATGGCTCTCCAGCCATGGCAGCAGTCCGGTCCTGGACAAGCAATGCGAAGAGGAGGGGGAAGGAGACATTGATGCTGAGGACACTCCGAGGCGGTCGATGGGATCGGAAGTCATGATTCCTCTCCTCGCATCATCGATCCTCGGATAGGGCTCATCTCCAATGGTCCTCCCGGTCCCTGCAACGGCACGGGAAGCTGCACAAGCTGGTCATAGAGGGTAGACAGAACAATCGAATTAGAATGTCTTGAAGGCTCATTTTTTGAATTGGAAAAGGAAGGGTTAAATGGTAGAGAAGGATATGACATACGTACAGCAGGAATAGGAGCGCTGCTAGAAGGTCTCAGCACCGGACCGTTTGGTCTTCTTTTATAAGTGAGGGCAGCCAATGAACTTGACGGAATGAAGTCGCTATTGCCGTTAGAGATTCCGGTGCATAGTCCGCTACAGTCACGAATGTTCTGGTTGGTGGGGACTTCGTTGAGGTTGATGAGGGATCTCGGCGAGGTCATTGGAACCGACGGGAGATGAGTTGGAATAATAGTAGTGGTGGGCAGAGCGGCGAGGTTGACAAGGCGTTTCTCGGCTAGTGGCTTGACTGGCGAAGTAGGCAGAAGTGGTGGCGAGGTGGTTGAGGAGGAGACCGAAGGGGGAGTAGGGGCCACAAGGAGGTCTTGGACGCTGAGCACCAGCTCAGACGGCGGGGACGTGGTGGTGCTGGGCCAGAGGAAGGTGCCCCGAGGCTTGCAGATTCTGAACCCACTCTTTAGTCTCTCTATCTTGGCTGCTTTGTCCTCTATCCATGTTGTTATGGTCGCTGTTATTTTGTCTTGGTAGTGCAATTTGTCTTCCTGTTCCTGTCCCTCTGGTCCTTTTCCTGATTCATCTGTCCTTACTGCATCTGCTAGTTTCTTCTTCCTTTCTTCAGCCCCTAGTTCTGATTCGGTTTCTGATGATCCTTTGGTTCTTGGGTTCATTGTCGATGATGGCATTGTCGTTTCTTCCGATTCCTGTGAGGATCTTGATTCCACAGCGGTTTTCAATTTCAACGTCTCCATCGTTTCCTGCTGCTTCATCCATTGCTTCTCCCGGATATTGACATAAAGAAATGCCAGAAATGTTAGAACTCAGATCACCAGAGGCTGGTGGATAAACTTCATTCTTATATATAATCGTTCTCAGTAAAAGAACAGTTACTGTATTTCTCAATTCTTGCTTGTGCCATTTACAAATATGAAAACTGGCATGGAAATACTTTCGGTACCTCCACTGCGCAAAGAAGCTGTGAGACCTCGCGGAGCTGCTCCTCCATTGTAGCTTTCCTTTTCTTCAATTCAACATACATTTCCTGTTTACCAAATTATTTGTTGTACTAAAAATATGGATTTAAAAGCTGTCACTTGAAAAAAGAAAGCAAAAACGACAAGAGTCACCTTCATTGGAACTAAAGGGCTATCGTGTTCCAAGTTCAAACAAGACGTGCAAGATGTTGGGGTGGTCTCCACAACGAGGTCTTCCTCTTGCTTTTGGGACACCAACTCTTGCATATCTCTGCTCATCGTTTATCCAGAAAAATCAAATCCTCTGTGTTGTGAAGAAAACATGGATTCAACAGAAGACGAAGACGAAGAAGAAGAACATTGATGAATGAAGAGTGTTTGTAATTGTATTATGTATTTACGAACAGCAGAGTAATACATTAATCTGAGAGCTCGTCTTTTCAGTTTTCCCTTCATCACTTGATTTATACATCACACCAAAAGTAAAAAAGAAGAAGACGATGAAAACAGCATTAACAGATTCTGTTAGTCTTCTAAAACCGAATAACTATTTTGCAGTAATAAAGCACGTGGACACGTGAGGCTCGAGTCGTGCTTCGATGGAGGCCAGAGTCGAGCTTCTTAGTTCATTTACTCTGTTCTTCTCAATGGTTCCATATGCACGTGTAGTTGTAGCTGTCATCACTCTTGTAGCAGCACGGTCTTTAGACTTTGTTTCCTCATCCTTATTCACTCCCAAGAACTCTGTTTCCACAAACTCCGTTTCTTTATGCTTTTGATCCTTAACATCCCCCGCAAATTGGGAAGGGTTAGAGAACCCAAACCCAATTTGGTGCGAAGATTAAAATGTGCTAAACGAGTTAAGGATTTAGTAAATATATCAGCAAGTTGAGCAGTATTGGGAACATAGCGAACGGCTAAAGATCCTGATGAAACCTTTTCTCTAACAAAATGAAAGTCCACTTCAATATGCTTGGTGCGAGCATGAAGAATAGGATTAAGCGTAAGAGAAATAGCAGACTTGTTGTCACAGAACAGAGTTGTTGGTGCAGACAAACATATGCCAATGTCACGATGAATGAAACTGACCCATGTAAGATTAGCAGTAGTTAAAGCCAGAGCTCGATATTCAGCTTCTGTTGAGGAACGAGATACTGTAGACTGTCGCTTAGCTAGCCAGGAAATAAAATTTGAACCAAGAAATGTACAGAAGCCAGCAGTTGATCGCCTGGTAGTAATACATCCAGCCCAATCAGCATCAGAAAAACCATAGAGGTCCATGGAGCTGTTAGAATGGATAAAGATGCAAAGGTTAACAGTTCCCTTAACGTATCGAAGAACCCTTTTGAGCTTGTGAAAATCTCCTAGTGTTGGCTGTTGCATTTTCTGACATAGAAGATTTGTGGCATAAGCAATATCTGGACGAGTCATAGTGAGATATTGAATTCCACCAACTAGACCGCGATACTCAAGTGGATTGTGTTAGGACTAGAATTAGCACCTAGAGGGGGGTGAATAGGTGATTAAAGCGATTTTAACAATCAAATCCGAATATGAGATTAATGAATTAAAAACAATAATCGCAGCAAATGAAAGTAATGAAAGATAAAAGGATTAGGGAGAGAGAATCAAGACTCAGATTTATAGTGGTTCGGCTTATATCAAGCCTACGTCCACTCTCCCGCACGGACATCCCTTCTGGCTGGATTTCACTAAGAATCAAAAAGAGTGTTTACAGTCTCACGCTCTTGAGTCCACAATGTAGAATTTCTACTACACTTCCTCAAGGTCTCACCACTCTATGGTCTCTCTTTCGATTACATGTATTGCTCGAAGAATAAGATCACAAACAAAATATGGAGATTCAGACTTTGGAATTCTTCTATCCAGCACGCTTCAACAACTCGAACGTCTCTCTTTATACACTTCTTCATGCCTTCATTACCGTTGGCACCTTCCAAAGAAGTTCTTCCAATCAACCCGTTGGACAGAATCAATTTGGAGAGATCTCGAGCTCTTTAAGGTAAGTGTAGATAGCCCATCAATCCTGCTCGCCCATACAATCAGGATCTTGGTTTCCATAAGTAGAATTTTCCAAATAAGTTGCGAATCTTAGAGAATCTATATCAATTCGGATACGAATATAAAATCTTGTAGTGCTGAATCCAAATCGAAAGATATTCCTTAGCCATTGAGATAAAATCTATATAGAATCGAATAGAAGTTTTTATCTTGTCGGTCCGGAATCTGTCCATGAGAGTAGACTTTGAAACTTGAGTCTTGTTAGCGTCGACTTTGATCTTCAGACTTTGCCGCAGAGTCCGCAAGTCTTCGACTAGGCGAGAGAAATGTTTTGTCAACTTCAAAATCTCTGAGGAGAATTTATCCAACAATCTCCCCCTTTTTGATGGTGACAAAACTTTCCTGCAGATTTGAATACTATTGCCCTGCAAAACAACTTTTAAGCTTGCAAAGATATCATTAGAATAAGAATAGTATAAGATGTCTTGTACGCAGATGTCCTGTACACAGACTTACCTTGTACACAGATCTGCATTCACAGAAACCTTATTAGTCAGTGCAGACTTTACTATCTATATCTAAATTTGACAGCTTAAGGTAATGCAGTAGTAACAAAAACTCAAGATAAAGTCAAAATGTCTCAAAAAGTCAATCACAAACAAACCATTAAATCCAAAAAAATGTTTAAAAATGAAGGTTTAATGAAGGTTTAAGGTTTGGGTTTGGAATGAGAATAGAGTGAAAATCTGCCTGCAAAGTCTTCTCCCCCTTTTTGTCAGCATTAAAAAGTAAGAAAATCAAGGAGCACGAGGAATGTGAACAAGTTGAAAGTCCTCCATAGACTTGACAGTTCCTTCCAGCTTCCTTAAGTCTTCTTGTAGTTCAGCGAGAGCAGTGCCTTTTGCTGTGTCTTGAACCTTACTTTGAACATCTTTAAGCTGATCATGTAAGGAGATGAACATAGCATGATTCTCATTTCAAGAAGAGTCTGAAAGTCACACCCCATAGCATATATTTGGCCTTTGAGCTCCAATATGATGTCAAGCAACCTTCTGAAATCTCCTGAATTGTCAGTCTGTGTGCTTGCGTCAACTCGGTCTGATGGTGGAGTTAAGCCGGTGTGAATGTCAGCAGGGAGATCAATGTTTGGAGATGATGCCTCTCCCTCAGGATTATGAGCAGCATAAACGTCTTCTGCATCAGGTGGCGATCTACTCACACTTGCACTTGTAAATGTCAGGAGAAGAGGAGTACTTTCTCTTTGGATATCTCCCCCTGTTTCAATGCCTTCTGGAGGGGAGAAGAACTCTTCTTTCTGAGGAGTCTCCTCAGTGACAAGGTTGTGCTGATCCTCCTTTTCTGCTGGAGAATCTGACTTGGCTTGTGAGTTTGCTGGTTTATGCTGAGAGTCTGTCCTGGCTGACTCTTCCTCTTCATCTTTTTCTTCCTCTTTCTCTTCTTCTTTCTCTTTTTCTTCCTCTTTCTCTTTCTCTTCTTCTTCTTTCTCTTTCTCTTCTTCTTCTTTCTCTTCTTTCTCTTCTTCTTCCTGCAAGGATTCCTTTTCCTGGTTTCCTTTCTCAGTTTCTTCTGCAAATTGTTGTTCTGGAACAAATGATACGGGAGCGTAAAACCGAGAAACAAAGGCCGAGATAGGCATATCGTCCTCATCATCTTCATCTTCCAAGATGATTGCCCGCCTCTTCTTGATAGGACAAAGGATGGTTCCTTTCCTTTCCTTTTTGCAGCAGAAGAGTCCGGTCTGGTCTTAACAAGGGTTTGCTCCTTGAACCGCTCCAGCTTCTTCTTTGAGTTCTTTCGCACGCATTTTTGTTATCATCCTCGTCCGATGACCATTCGACCAATAGTCTTCACGAGAGAGAATGTGGGGAGGCTGGATGTTCGATGTCCGAAAAGACGTGTGATGAGAGCAAAGATAAGGGAGTTGTCCCTTGTCCTTTGCCATAGACCCGTACATGTGAAACATGATAGTGTGTGGCGAGAGAAATTAAGACCAATCTTGATTGCATACATCAACTTTGCCTCGAGATGGATACATCTGTCTTTGATGTTGATTTTGGTCTAAGACAGTTGATCACAATCTTGTGAAGCAGAATATTTGTTGCATTCATTTCGAGTAGGAGAGACAACCTTCAACAATTCGGTCTCTTGCAAGTTCAAGAGTGGCATGACTTACGAGACACGTAAATTGATTGGAAAGCACCTCTTTCCACACCAATTACATCTGCCAGAGTGTCTGTATCAACAACATATTCTCTATCTCGCACGCTAAATGAAAAGCTGTTCGCATCAAGGAAACTGAGATTAGAGTAAAAATATGCGGTTAATTCAGAATAAGCCACATCACATTCAGTGCAAAACTTGTGCAGTTGAAGTTTCTCAAACTTCTCTCTGAGATTGATGCTCAGTAAATCCAGAAAATCAAAGTCCACCGTTCGTGGATTTATCACCCTCGCTTCGTTTGCAATCCTTGGAAGATTTTCAGTTTCTCATACATCTTCCCGTGTCCACGATCAAAACAGTTCATCCTTCTTTCCTCGAAGGTTTGCAGCCACACCCATCCAAGGTTTAAAATGTAAAAACATTTTCTCATCATCATCCTTTCCCTCGGTTGATTGAAACTACCAAACCTAGGGTCACCTTTGGGAAAGTTTGCAAAAACTTTACCCGCAAGATCAAGCGTCTCGAATAACCAAGAAGGGTAAAGTCTCCTTCTTTGGGATACCATAGACCAATCTTAGCAAAGTAGTTGCAACATATTTAATGATACGTTTAGCAGCACTTAAATGAGATTCCTTAGGATCTCGATTGAAACCTAGCACATATGCAAACACTAAATAATATGTCGTCTAGATGCAAAGTAAGATAAAGAAGTGAACCAATGATACTCCCGTATAATTTTTGGTCGACTTTTTCTTCCCCGCTTCGTCTTTGTCTATCTTCAAAGAACTTGACATTGGAATGTCGTCTTTTTGCAATTCTCCAGACCGAACTTTTAACAAGTTCTTTTGCATATTTCTCTTGATGAATGAAGATTCCTTCTTTAAGTTGTTTCACTTGTAGACCAAGGAAGAAGGATAGTTCACCCATCATGCTCATCTCAAATTCATCCCGCATAGACTTAGAAAATTTCTTGCACAAAGTCTCATTAGATGATCCGAATATAATGTCATCAACATAAATCTGAACGAGTAGAAAGCTTTTGCCTTCCTTTTTAATAAACAGAGTAGTGTCTACCTTTCCTTTAGAGAAACCACTTTGAATTAAAAATTACTTAGTTTTTCATACCAAGCTCGAGGAGCTTGTTTTAATCCATATAAAGCTTTCTTCGCCCGAACACCGAGTCTGGTTTCTTTGAGTCTTCAAATCCAGGAGGTTGTTCCACATAGACTTCTTCTTGAATAAATCCATTCGGGAATGCGCTTTTGACGTCCATTTGAAATAACCTGAAATTCTTATAACATGCAAAAGCAAGTAGTAATCGATTGCTTCTAACCTTGCTACCGGAGCATAAGTCTCATCATAGTCTATCCCTTCTTCTTGCGTGTATCCTTTAGCCACGAGTCTTGCTTTGTTTCTTGTCACTTTGCCTTTTCATCAACTTTGTTCCCGAAAACCCATTTAGTTCCAATAATGATTTACCTTTTGGTTTAGGAGTTAATTCCCAAACGTCGTTAATACCGAATTGTCCGAGCTCTTCTTGCATTGCTTCAATCCAGCTTTCATCGCCTAAGGCTTCTTCAATGTTTTTGGGTTCTATTTAAGAAATAAGTGCAACCGCACTAGACTCTTCTCGCCTTTTGGATCTTGTACGAATTCCCTCATTAATGTTCCCAATAATGAGTTCTTCGGGATGACCGGACTTGTGTTTCCTAGTTACTGGATGGTCTCGATGGGTTGTTGATCATTTTCTTGAGTTGAATCTCCATCGACAACTTGTTGTACCGCATCTGGATTTTGACGCTTTTATGGGAGATAGATCTAGCAGAGTCCGGGAACAGATTTCGATTCTTCATCCGTATTGGCTAAACTTGTGGAGAGTCTTGAAATTTGACGTTCATTGATTCTTCCACGTCCGAGTCTTCTTGTTGAATACTCTATAGGCTTTGCTTGTAGTTGAGTAACCAAGAAAGAATCCTTCATCTGATTTTTCTTCAAACTTACCAACTCGATCATTTGCATTCTTCAGAATAAAGCATTTACAACCAAATACTTGAAAATAAGAAACAGTTGGTTTCTTTTCTTTAAAAAATTTCATAAGGAGTTTTCTCAAGAATTGGTCTTAAAAATACTCTGTTAATAATATAACAAGCAGTTGAAACAGCTTCAGCCCAAAACCTTGAAGAAATATTACTTTCAATTAAAAGAGTTCTTGCCATTTCTTGTAAAGACCTATTCTTCCTTTCCACAACCCCATTCTGTTTTGGTGTGTATGGAGAGGAGAATTTGTGCTGAAAACCGAGTCATCACATAATTTAGTAAAGTCTTGATTTTCAAACTCACCTCCATGGTCTGTACGAATGCTTGAGATAGTGTAACCTTTCTCATTCTCGCACCTTCTTAGCAAACTTTGAAAAGAGAGAGAAAGTTTCAGACTTACTTGAAAGAAAGTAGACCCAAGTAAATCGTGAATAATCATCCACTATTACTAGGCGTAACCTTTTTCCACCAATGCTTTGCGTTCTAGTAGGTCCAAATAAATCCATATGCGTAAGTGCAAGACACGATTAGTAGAAACTTTACTTATTGGTTTGTAAGAGTTTCTAACCTGTTTACCCAAGCACGCATGGTGTGCATAGATCGACTTTAAATAATTGAGAATAGGCAATCCTCGAACAAGTTTCTTGGAGGAGATCTTGCTGATTTGCTTCATATTGATATGGCCAAGTTTTTCGTGCCATAGATTAGCTTCATCTTGTACCGATATCAAGCACCGTGATCTTTCATGATTTACATCCTAGAAGATAGATATTTCCATGTCTTCGTCCCAAGCAAAGGATTGAGTAAGATCTTTACCGATTCCCGAGCACTTTCTTTCCCGGAAATTGATCTTGAATCAAGTATCACACAACCGGCTTATGCTAAGCAAGTTGTAATTTAATCCTTCAACTAAGGAAACATTCTTGATTGACAGACTTCCAATCTTGACTGTTCCACGACCAATGATTCTTCCTTTGTTGTTACCTCCAAAGGAAACTTTTCCTCCGTCTTTCTGGTCAAGTGTTATGAAGCAACTTGAGTCTCCTGTCATATGTCTTGAGCAGCCACTATCTAGATACCATTTAATCCTCTTTTTGATAGTGACCTGCAATTAAAAAGAATTCAAACTTTCTTTGGTACCCACATCATCTTGGGTCCAGAAGAGTTAGAGCAATAAATAGTCTTTGCCCAATTCCTTTTAACAGTCTCCAAACCAAAGGACATTCTTTCTCAAAATGTTCGAGCTTTGACACTTGGAACATTTTAAAGCATTTCGCCAACAGGTTTTACAAAGACTTTCTGAAAATGATTTTTATAAGCAATTCTGGTTGGTCTTTGTTTGATTCTTTCCTTCACCTTTGGAAAATCAATTAGAGGAATAGTTTCGTAAGTCATACCAAGACCTAACTTATCAAAGTAGGGTCTTTGTATCGAAAGAATCTTATCCAACTTTTCAGAACCATTTGAAAATCTTTTTGATATATTAGAAATATCATTTTTCAAAAGATTATTTTCTTTGGAAACAGAAGAGTCCGAGTTTTCTTTCAAGACAAGTAAAGTTGTTTTCTAACTTTTCAAACTTCTCTTTCCAAAGTTTTTCCGTTGCTTCAATGTAGAATTTTCCTTTTTCAATTCGGAGATCCTCTTAAGAGAAGTTTTTAGACTAAGACAAAGTTCATCAATGTATTTCGAAACTTTGATAGGAATTCTTAGATTACTAACCTCGAGTTCACTGTTCGAGTCCGTATCGAATCGTGGTCCGAGTCCGAATCGATTTTGCCATTAAACATATATTGGCATAGTCATCATCACTTTCTTCACATTAAGTATCACCTGTGTCTCTGCTTTGAGTGCCTTCCTGTATTTCTCAGTCTTTCCTTTTCTCTTCTTTAATAGAGGACAGTTGGGTCTGATGTGTCCCTTTTTCTTGCATTCAAAGCAAGTCACTTCTTTGTTAGAGTCATCTTCCTCTCGTTGATTTGTTCTAAAACCTTTGTGAGCTCGTTTCTTCCGGTTGAATTTTCTTCCTTTTCTATTCAACTTTCTGAATCTCTTTATCATAAGTGCCGCTCTTCATCATCTAGATCTTCTTCGAATAATCCGTAGCATCGAATAGTCATTAGACTTTAAGGCAATTGATTTCTTACCTTTTGAATCTTCCTCTTCGTTGGTTTGCTCTACTTCATAAGATTGAAGAGTCCCAACCAATTCGTCTACGAGAGAGTGGAGCAATCCTCTCGTGTCTCTCTTATTGAGGTTTTTATGTGATTCCGTCTTTAGAGAGTCCTCGTAGGAGTTTGTTGACCTTCATATGTCCCGAGATTGGATGTCCCCGATATTCAAGACCATTCACAATTTCAGTAAAGCGACTAAACATGTCGTTATTGATTCTCCCGATCTCATCTTAAAGACTTCATATTGTCCCAAAAGAATGTTGATCCTTGTCTCTTTCACTCGATCAGTTCCTTCATAGGTAATGTGAAGCCTATCCCAGACTTCTTTCGCTGTACCACAAGAAGATATTCTGTTATACTCAAAAGGGGATAAAGCACAATATAAGGAGTAAATGGCTTTAGCGTCAAGAGTCTGTCTCTTGGCGATTTCTTCTTGAGTCATTAGAGTGGGATCAGCAACTTCTTTTCCTCTCTCGATTCTCGATCTTTGCAGCAGAATGATTCCTTTGTCTACCACTTCCCATTCCAAAGGATCTTTCGATCTTAGGAATGCTTTCATCTTGTTCTTCCATATCTGTAGTCTTTTCCATCAAAGTATGGAGGTCTGGTATTGCTTTGACCTTCAACCAACCCTGTAGGTAACATACTAGCCATAGATCTTTTGCTCAGAAGTAAAGACACTTCTTATAAACGAGTACACAAGCTCTAATACCAATTGTTAGGACTAGAATTAGCACCTAGAGGGGGGTGAATAGGTGATTAAAGCGATTTTAACAATCAAATCCGAATATGAGATTAATGAATTAAAAACAATAATCGCAGCAAATGAAAGTAATGAAAGATAAAAGGATTAGGGAGAGAGAATCAAGACTCCAGATTTATAGTGGTTCGGCTTATATCAAGCCTACGTCCACTCTCCCGCACGGACAGCCCCTTCCATTTGGATTTCACTAAGAATCAAAAAGAGTGTTTACAGTCTCACGCTCTTGAGTCCACAATGTAGAATTTCTACTACACTTCCTCAAGGTCTCACCACTCTATGGTCTCTCTTTTGATTACATGTATTGCTCGAAGAATAAGATCACAAACAAAATATGGAGATTCGACTTTGGAATTCTTCTATCCAAAGACGCTTCAACAACTCGAACGTCTCTCTTTATACACTTCTTCATGCCTTCATTACCGTTGGCACCTTCCAAAGAAGTTCTTCCAATCAACCCGTTGGACAGTAATCAATTTGGAGAGATCTCGAGCTCTTTAAGGTAAGTGTAGATAGCCCATCAATCCCGCCGCCCATACAATCGGGATCTTGGTTTCCATAAGTAGAATTTTCCAAATAAGTTGCGAATCTTAGAGAATCTATATCAATTCGGATACGAATATAAGATCTTGTAGTGCTGAATCCAGTCGAAAGATATTCCTTAGCCATTGAGATAAAATCTATATAGAATCAAAATAGAAGTTTTTATCTTGTCGTCCATGAGAGTAGACTTTGAAACTTGAGTCTTGTTAGCGTCGACTTTGGAATCTGAGGAGTCCATGAGAGTAGACTTTGAAACTTGAGTCTTGTTAGTATAAGATGTCTTGTCGGACTTTGATCTTCGACTTTCGCTTAAGGTAATGTAGAGTAACAAAAACTCAAGATAAAGTCTTCGACTAGACAATGTCACGAGAGAAATGTTTTGTCAACTTCAAAATCTTTGAGGAGAATTTATCCAACAGATTGGTCAAGAGGATGTTGTCAGTTTCCATGATAGCTGCTCTCAACGACAGGGGAGTGGAAATAGGTTTGCGACAGTGGGAGTGGAAATAGGTTTCTCTCATATTAGCTCGAGTTAGTAAGTCAAGAGCATACTTTGTTTGAGAAAGAAACAGATCTTGTGAAGTCTGTTTGGCCTCAATTCCTAGAAAGTAATGAAGATAGCCAAGATCTTTCATATGAAATTGAAGACTCAGAGACTGGATCAAATTGGAAAGCAACCGTCTTTGAGCTACCAAAGTGAGCACAATATCATCTACATAGAGCAGCAAGAGTATTGTTTATGAGCCATGATGAAACACAAATAATGAGTGATCAGTGGTGCTGCAAGAGAATCCATTTTCAAGCAGAAAATTACTAAATCTATCAAACCAAGCTCGTGGTGCTTGGCGAAGGCCATATAAGGATCTCTTGAGAAGACACACATGATGAGATTTCTGCGGATTTGTGAAACCTTGGTGGCTGCTCCATATACACCGTCTCATTCAATGTTCCATGTAGAAATGCATTTTTAACATCAAGCTGATGAATTGGCCAACGCTTCATCATTGCCACAGAAAGAACAATGCGAATACTAGCATGTTTAATAACACGGCTAAATGTTTCTGTGAAGTCAATTCCTTCTTCTTGATGAAACCCCTTAGCTACTAACCGAGCTTTGAGTTTGTTAAGACTCCCATCTGCTGCAAGTTTAGTTTTAAACACCCATTTACACCCTATGACATGCATTTGATCAGTTCGAGGTACTAATTCCCATGTCTGGTTCTTATATAAAGCATCCATTTCATCCCGCATTGCTTGATACCGGCCTTTATCTCGCTAATGCCGACTTAACCGACTTTGGTTCAATAGGAACTATATATTCAGCCAAACATGCATACTTAGGATTTGGCTTGACAATTCCAGATTTTAGTCTTGTGTGCATAGGATGAACGGATAGTGTACCTTGTGTATGGGATGGAGGATTGATCTGTGCTTGATCTGTAGTGGTCTCTATTGATGGTTCAGGTGCTTGAGCAGGATATTCCTGGTCTTCAGAGACCGTATGCAATTGTGGCTGTAAGAAAGATAGATTTTGTGATATTGCGGCAGGATATGATGTGTCAATGTGGGTACTGTGCAATATTCCATTATCTTGCAAATGACCTATATATTCATTTGAGTTATGGTTGACTTGTTATGTATTGGTGGAATCTAGAAAAGTAACTCCATTGATCCACTGTTTGTACAAGTCAGTACCCTGATTGTACTGAGTTGTTAGTCGACCGGTGAAAGGAAAGACTGTTTCATCAAACACCACATGACGACTGATATAGATATGCCCATTAGAAGGCAAAAGGCAACGATATCCTTTGTGTCTTTCACTGTAGCCCAAAAATATACAAGTGAGAGATCGTGGATCAAGTTTATGTTGTGTGTAAGGTCTGAGGTAAGGATAACAGGCACATCCAAAGACTCTTAAATGTGCATAACTTGGCTTCTGTTGGTAGAGTTTACTGTAGGGTGAGGCCATATGTAACTTTGGTGTGGGAAGTAGATTTATAATGTAATTGGCTGTCATGAAAGCATCGACCCAGTACTTTAATGGAACTTTAGCATGATAAAGCATTGCTATTCCTAACTCAACCACATGTCGATGTTTTCTTTTTTAGAGATCCCATTCTGCTTTGGTGTATAGGGACGGGGAGATATTTTGTTTAATGCCACACTTTGTTGTAGATAATTCTGAAACTTGTTGCTAGTAAATTCACCTCCTCCATCACACTGAAAGACTTTGATTCTACGATCAAACCGATTCTCCACTTGTTTGAAACATGACAAAAATGTCATGAAATTCTGATTTCAGTTTCATTGGATACGTCCAACTATATCGAGAAAAGTTGTCCACAAAGATGACATAGTATCTGAATTTCTGGAATGAATCAACTGGTGAAGGTCCCCAAACATCACAATGTATCTTTTCTAGAGGAACGGTAGATGCAAAGTCGACAAAGGAAAAGGTAAAGCAGAACTCTTGGCAATTTGACAGCTTCCACATATGTTTTGAGTTCTTGCATCACATTGAATTAGACGTTGATTCTGCAAATACTTCAATGTTTTGAAATTGGTATGTGCTAACCGCCGATGCCACACATCTTCTCCTACAGCTTTCTGCGTTTGAGTGAAAGAGGCTTCTGTGACTTTTGGATCAACTTGAGACTTTCCTTCCTAGCCTCATTGTTGTATTGGTGCAGTTGTCCTTCATATACACCCCATATTTGTCAAAAACAAACGAACGGGGATAATCAACTGTTAATTTTGAAACAGAGAGTAGATTTTTCTTGATTTCAGGGACTATTAACACATCATTTAGAGGTAATGAACCGGTTCCCGTATGTAATAAGGCATTACCAACACACAAAATTGACAGACATGAACCATTTCCTATCATAACAAAAGATATCGGTCCCATTATATGAGGAGCGGTGATGAAGGATACCGGGATCATCGGTAATATGAGCTGTGGCACCGTATCCGGATACCATTCGGTGCCATGAGAGTCTTCAATGTGCATTGCTGCTAAGGCAATTGGAATTTCTTCCGCTTGATATGAATTATCAAAAGGATACCAACATCGAAGAGCTGTATGTCCTGGTCTTTTACAGATTTGACATTCTAAAGGAATGTTATTTGTTATTTTCTCATCCTGCATAGACTTGTTAGAACCTGAACTCTGTGGTGGATATGACTTGGTAGCTTGGTACCTTTGAGGAGGATTTGTATATGGTCGAAAACCCCGTCCATAGTTAGACCAATTGTTTGACAGCTTGTTATACTGATCCTCTTGATTCCGATTCGATAACTCATTCTCGTAATTTTGATTTCTTCCTGTTCCAAAGATAGCCATACCCACGATTCCTATTATTCATTGCACGTCCTCTCGCCATAACTATGTCCTCCCCGATTATTATCTCTTTGATTTCTGAAACTAGAATTCTGCAGAACTTCAGACTTTCTTTGTCCAAAGTAAGCTAGATTAGGATTATATTGACTTGAGGGATAGGTCTGTAACCTAGTTTCGAATCTCTCAAGCTGAGAAATAACCTCATCATAGTCTGGTTGAGGTTTTAGACAGTACATAGTAGTTCTGAAGCTTTCATATTCTTATCCTAACCCTTCGAGAACACCAAACATCTTGGTTATCTCATCAACTGGTTTCCCTATTGCATTAAGCTGATCACAAATGGATTTAAACTCCCTAAGGTAAACAGGCAATGTTCTATCTCTTTTCTGGCAAGCTCGTAACTTTCCCCTTAGCTCAAACTCCTTGGCTACTGATTTTTGTGTAAAGCGATTAAGAAGTGTTTGCCATACCTCATAAGAAGTCTCCAGCCCGATGATCAAACTCAAAATATTCTCAGATACTGCTCCACTAATCCAAGACGATACTAGTTGATCAGTTTTTACCCAATCTATATGATCGGGATTCACTATTTCAGTTTCATTACCTTCAACCTCAACCTGCAACATTTGAGCTGGTGGTGGTGATTCTCCATTGATGAACCCAAAGAGATCCCGACTTCGTAAGAATCGTGAAACCGTGCTTGCCGAGCAAGAAGTTATCTTCAGCTAACTTTATTGTAACAAAGTTAGATATATTGACATGAATCGGAAAAGGATATTTCGGTGTTCTTGCTGTCATTCTGTATTTTTTCAGAAACTTTGAAGATGCGCTTTCACAAACACGATCACCTGTTGATCTTGCACGATTCAAGATCAGAAGAAAAACCGATTCAATCAGAGATGCTTTGAACTCCTTGACGTCGTCTAGATTTCACGAGCTGTGTATCGCTTCGAGTATAGCAGAGATGACTTGAGCTCTCAGGATTGGCTCTGATACCATGTGAAGAAAACATGGATTGAACAGAAGACGAAGACGAAGAAGAAGAAGAAGAAGAACATTGATGAATGAAGAGCGTTTGTAATTGTATTATGTATTTACGAACAGCAGAGTAATACATTCATCTGAGAGCTCGTCTTTTCAGTTTTCCCTTCATCACTTGATTTATACATCACACCAAAAGTAAAAAGAAGAAGACGATGAAAACAGAATTAACAGATTCTGTTAGTCTTCTAAAACCGAATAACTATTTTGCAGTAATAAAGCACGTGGACACGTGGGGCTCTAAGTTGTGCTTCTGATGGAGGCCAGAGTCGAGCTTCTTAGTTCATTTACTCTGTTCTTCTCAATGGTTCCATATGCACGTGTAGTTGTAGCTGTCATCACTCTTGTAGCAGCACAGTTTTTTAGACTTTGTTTCCTCATCCTTATTCACTCCCACGAACTCTGTTTCCACAAACTCCGTTTCTTTATGCTTCTGATCCTTAACATGTGTAGCAGGATAAAGCTAATTCCGGCAGAGAGACATGCCAAATTTCATTTTCCTTTTGCTAGAAAGACTAAAGTTGCCTTATTTTGTCTGTATCCTGTACTTTAAGGAGCTAGTTAAAACATTATAATGCACATCGTTATATCATCGAAGGATAAATTTTTCCACGTAGTTGACGGTATGACATATCTGTGCAATAATGCAAGATAATTGCAATTCCACTCGCTCGCTTATCACTTCATCATTAATATTCAACGAGGTGTCTGTCGCCGCCGGTCGAAGAGATTATAAAACATTCCGCAATCGATAAACGTCGCTAAAAAATATTGGAAGAAATATCCTGTCCTCAGATTCTGTCAAAAGCGATTTTCTCCACTCCTCACGCGGAGGAGTCTCTATTTCCGTCAGAGATTGAAACGAAAAAAATATGCAGCGGATGAACTGTGTATGAGTTCGCTCTCTAATAAACAGAAATTCCTGAACGAGAGGAGATCGGCCACCGCCGTCGTATTCGTCGTCACTGTCGCCGGTCGACTTGGGATCCCCATCCCCGGAGCCGAACCGATACCTCCGATGATCTAGCGAGCGAGCGTCAGATCTCCGAGAAAAAGCCGAAGAACGCCCGATCAAGACCTTCCGGAGCCAGATCCAGCGAGAGAAAATCCTTGCGGCGAAATTCTCTCCGGCGATGACAGCGTCACCGATCAAAAACCACGCTTCGTCGCAGATGAATTCGCTCCGATAGGACGCGGAAAGATGGAGGTCGGAAGACTCGGAACTAGAGAGAGAGTCCGTTCTAGAGAGAGAGTGCGAGAGAGAATCTGAGAGAAGAGAGAGAATCCCTTCGCCGAGAGAGAGCGTGCACCCAAGAGAGAGAAAAGATAATGTCAAATGGCCTCCCCCCCCCCGAGAGAGAGATCGTGCGAGAGAAAACCCCCAGCAAAAGTGCACGTCGTTTCCTTTTTATTTTCCTTTTTTACTTTTTTACTCACAAGATTTCATTTCATTTTGGTTTTTTTCTTCTTCTTCTTCTTCTTCTTCTTCTTCTTTTAAATGTTTTTCATTCATTTTTTTTTTTTTATCTTTTTGCTTTTTATCTCTTTTTTTTTTTCTTTTTTTATGCAAACTAAATGGATGTTTGAAATTTCGATAAAATTTCGGGTGTCAACACTCATCATCCACTGACTCCACGTCACGAGAGGCTCCAGTTTTGGCAATAACTTGTGATCATCGAAACTTTTGCGAATCCCTCTATTTTTGTCAGCGATTGACAGCCACAAATCAATCGCATTCTTGTCGCCATGTGAAGGAAACCACTGCCAATCATCCGTCTTGGCATCCTGATTTAGATATATACTATACATATGCAAAACCCCACCAACCCACATGCTGATTTTCTATTTAAACGAAGCTGAAGCTCGTTCATTAGCACCCGCTTGAGCAACCATAGGAGCAATAGAGATAACAGAGTCAAGAATCGTCATGGAGTCTCGCACAAAGCTTGTCGTCGTAGCTCTGGTCCTGCTAGCCGCCGTGGCCAGCCATCCTGTGGCGGCTGGAAACTCGTTCTTGTGTGGCATCCCCAAAGAGGGCCTTGAGGCGTGCAAGCCATCCGTGAGCGGCTCGAACCCGACCGACCCGACCCAGGAGTGCTGCTCCGCTCTGACCAACGCCAACCTCAACTGCCTCTGCTATTTTAGGAAAGCCAAGACCTTGCTGCAGACCCACCAAATCGACCTCGACTTGGCGGCGCAACTCCCCGTCAAGTGCAAGCTCGTCTCCTCCTTCCACTGTTGAGGACCGACGGGGTCCCGCATCCGTGTTGATGCATTGGGGTCTTGAAATAAAAGCGCAGGCCTAGCATTTTGCGTACGTGCCGTTTCGTATCGTATGTGATGTCGGTGTGGCTTTTGCTATGTATTGGACTGACGTAACGTTGTTAGTTTCAGTTGCTTTTTTTCCAACCATTATCGTTGTTTCCACGTCGTGTAAGGATGTGAAGTCAAGAGATCTGTTTGGGTAGACTTCGTTTTGGAATTGAAACATGTGTTCTTTGGTTTCGTCAAAACACAGCACTAGCCGCCTAGCTCCACGTTGCCATGATGCATGTTGTTTGGCTATTACGCCCTCTTCAATGGACCTGTCCGAGTCACGCCCGATGTAACCGATGACTAGACTATCGAATGGTTGGGTTGGCCGACCCATGTCCAGCACATATCCGACTTGCCTCATATTACTAAAATATTTTCATATTTAACTAAATCTACGAAAATTCATATTCAGATTAAGGTGAAAGCGCAGAATGATCGAGCAAGCACAACTCAAGCTCGCCCTAACCCTTCACAAGTCCTAATCACATTCTTCACGCCTCTTGCACTCACTCATGCTCATTCCTTAGTCACCCTCTTGCCTGAGTCGCTCGCGTCCCTCACTCTCAATGCCTCCCTCTCTTGCTATGTTTTTGGCCAATTTTAGTTAGAGGTCAGGAGTTTCCGAGCTCCTGTCCCGCAAACTCTACAGCTGTTTGCGATTTGGATCTCATGATCCGATGGGTCCGCGATCTCGTTTCGATGAATCCGTTGTTTGTCTGGTGTGTTGCGAGTGCGGAAATGATTTGAGTTCATGCTCTGGGGATGTTGGTGTGACGAGATTGTTCTCGAGTTAATCCCATGGAATACACAAGCGCTGCACTCACAATGTGTCAACTACAAAATTGATGGGAACTCGGTATAATATGACCGCAAAAAGAATGAAGGGGCTTTACCGAAATGCTGCGGAACGTCAGATCAACTCGCTGCTCAGTGTGGCCGAGGAGAGAACCTGAAGGCTCAGGTGAAATAATTTCCTGCCTTTCCTTGCTTAATCGCTCTCTCGCGCTTCATACTCTCTCGTGTTTATCCTGATTCCCATGCTATCATAAATAGGCTCAGGTGAAGGAGAACGAGCTCCCTCAGGCTTATCACCTGATGGCCGACCAGACTGAAGCATTCCACTCATTTCCAATAGTCTAGCGTTCAGGGCCTGAATTTCGGGATCAAATTCAATACCTCCAGTCAATTCTTTCATGAAGTCAGGCAGCTGAACGGCAGGCTTCAGCTCGTTGTCGTCGGCCGACCGTGACTTCCCCTTCCTCGTGCCGCTTCCGGAGTCATTTCCCTTGGTACTCCGGCCGTTGCCATCGGACGAGGGAGGGTCCCCTCGGCTGCGGCGGCACCTCCTCCTCCCCGCCAGAGCAATCCTTGTCGGTGTCGCTGTGAGGATTAGTGTCAAAGCTCCGCTCCGAGAGAGGATAGGCCTCTGTAAATCTGGCTTCCGCGTGGAATCAAGTTCGGCTGGCGGAACCTCCGCAGAGCACGAGGAACCATTTCCATAGAAGCTCCGAGGGTGCTGGTGATTCGAAGATAGGGGCTTTGAGCTTGTTCTATTGGTGTTTTGCGGAAGCGTGTGTGTGTGCGCGAGTGTGTATGTGCGAAATATGGGTGGATATAAGTGGACTATAACGGCAAGGGAGTATGGGTAAAAAACAGGACTTTTATTATGAAAGTTTGCATTACAAAGGAATGAGTATTTCTGGTTTTTCTGCTACAAGGAACAGACATCCACAACTTCCTATTTATAGGCGTGAGTCACCGCCTTACACAACCGACTTTGAGTACTTCTGGTTGCTTCTCCGTTATCCTGCATTTTTTTTTTTTATTCTCTGCAGCTCCCCGCCACTTTTGTTGACTTTATTCATTCAACTTCCAACTGGCTTTTCTTCCTTCACACGTACACCTGCTGCCCACATGGTACTAGAAATTTCTCCAACATACGAGAATCTTAAGCATGTATAGTCTGGTGTAGTCTAGAGCTTTCAAAAATGGATAACTTTTTAACAGAGCTTCAGATGATTGCGAAGAGAAAGTTGCGGTGGTGATCGGAGGGCTGAGGATCCGGAGGAGGAGGAGGCGGAGGAAGGCGGCGGTGAGAATTTTGGGCCTGCGGTGGAGGAAAGGAGGGAGGCTGGGGATCCACGGCGTCGGATTGATTGCAGGGACTCCATGGGCGAGGAAGGATTCGGAGAGCTCTAGGGTTTGGAGGATATGAGACGAAGAAGGTGGCGAGATGGAGATGGAGATGGAGATTCTGGAGAGGAATGCGTGCGTCGAACGGGGCGCGCCAAAACCTGAAATTGCATCCTTTTATAACTCTACTCCAAAAAAATCTACTATTCAAAGTGAATGATCAAGTTTAGGAATCATTGTGTGATGATTAAAAATGATAAAGTTGAGGATTTTTCTAGAGGTTATCCGTTAAAATAATAATTTCCGATTTCAAAATTTTCGTCAAAAATTTTGTCATTCTAATATATGATTGTGATAATTATTATAATAAAAATTTCTCGTTTGCTTTTGCCAGTCTTGTCATTGATAATTTCCTTTATATTTAAAGTTCAAAATCCCCTAATTACATCCCTCTTCATTTATTTATTTATTTTTGGTCTGGTGCTTTAAAAAAGATCATCTGAGTCCCTCAACTTGACAGGCTTGATTCCATCTAGTTTTGCAATTAAAAAAAAAAGAAAGAAAAATACGACGGAAATTATTAATTGAGGTTAAAATTTCCAGCAAGGAAAATTTCTCCCCGGCTTTCTTTCGAATGATGCTTTGAACACAAAAGTGGAATCGAACGTGATTAATCTCCACAAATGCCAAAGATCCAATATTCAAGGGGCAAGCAGATCCTAGAACGTGGGATTAGAAGTTTTCCCCTATTCATGACTAGCTGATTATCTATTTTGTTGTGCAATTAAATTTACTAGGGTTAGAGACGCAGGCAATTGTTTCGACAATGTACTTTTGGTTCTTTACCCGCGATGGATGCAACTATTTTTAATGTAGAATCTACCCCACGAGTCACAATTACTTTGAACATTCGAAATTTAAATAGCTTTTGACCTTATAACTAGCATGATAAATTCAGTATAACTAAAAGAACCAACGTCATTCTTTAAGACAAGTTCAATCGCTTTAAAGATGAATACATGAATCAAACACATCATAGTCTCAAAAGAGTCGGTCCAACATACTAAATTATCCGAGAAAAGGTAATGGAGAATAAAGAGTGACATGGACATCGGTTATTCGGAGCCGACGTTGGTTGGTGAAGCACGGAGAGTTTGTCTTGTTGTCTCGTACAATAATAACAGCAGTGCGTCTATCCGGAGGGACACGGCCAACGAGTCCTCAAACATAATACTTTCAGCCAGACGAAATAGAAGTGGTAAAAGAAAAATTATCATATACTAGACGAAGAGAATGATTATGGTCGACCCCGTGAGCGTCGTCATACCGAGATAAATTTGGATTTAGGAATGGCTCTCCAGCCATGGCAGCAGTCCGGTCCTGGACAAGCAATGCGAAGAGGAGGGGGAAGGAGACATTGATGGTGAGGACACTCCGAGGCGGTCGATGGGATCGGAAGTCATGATTCCTCTCCTCGCATCATCGATCCTCGGATAGGGCTCATCTCCAATGGTCCTCCCGGTCCCTGCAACGGCACGGGAAGCTGCACAAGCTGGTCATAGAGGGGAGACAGAACAATCGAATTAGAATGTCTTGAAGGCTCATTTTTTGAATTGGAAAAGGAAGGGTTAAATGGTAGAGAAGGATATGACATACGTACAGCAGGAATAGGAGCGCTGCTAGAAGGGCTCAGCACCGGACCGTTTGGTCTTCTTTTATAAGTGAGGGCAGCCAATGAACTTGACGGAATGAAGTCGCTATTGCCGTTAGAGATTCCGGTGCATAGTCCGCTACAGTCACGAATGTTCTGGTTGGTGGGGACTTCGTTGAGGTTGATGAGGGATCTCGGCGAGGTCATTGGAACCGACAGGAGATGAGTTGGAATAATAGTAGTGGTGGGCAGAGCGGCGAGGTTGACAAGGCGTTTCTCGGCTAGTGGCTTGACTGGCGAAGTAGGCAGAAGTGGTGGCGAGGTGGTTGAGGAGGAGACCGAAGGGGGAGTAGGGGCCACAAGGAGGTCTTGGACGCTGAGCACCAGCTCAGACGGCGGGGACGTGGTGGTGCTGGGCCAGAGGAAGGTGCCCTGAGGCTTGCAGATTCTGAACCCACTCTTTAGTCTCTCTATCTTGGCTGCTTTGTCCTCTATCCATGTTGTTATGGTCGCTGTTATTTTGTCTTGGTAGTGCAATTTGTCTTCCTGTTCCTGTCCCTCTGGTCCTTTTCCTGATTCATCTGTCCTTACTGCATCTGCTAGTTTCTTCTTCCTTTCTTCAGCCCCTAGTTCTGATTCGGTTTCTGATGATCCTTTGGTTCTTGGGTTCATTGTCGATGATGGCATTGTCGTTTCTTCCGATTCCTGTGAGGATCTTGATTCCACAGCGGTTTTCAATTTCAACGTCTCCATCGTTTCCTGCTGCTTCATCCATTGCTTCTCCCGGATATTGACATAAAGAAATGCCAGAAATGTTAGAACTCAGATCACCAGAGGCTGGTGGATAAACTTCATTCTTATATATAATCGTTCTCAGTAAAAGAACAGTTACTGTATTTCTCAATTCTTGCTTGTGCCATTTACAAATATGAAAACTGGCATGGAAATACTTTCGGTACCTCCACTGCGCAAAGAAGCTGTGAGACCTCGCGGAGCTGCTCCTCCATTGTAGCTTTCCTTTTCTTCAATTCAACATACATTTCCTGTTTACCAAATTATTAGTTGTACTAAAATATGGATTTAAAAGCTGTCACTTGAAAAAAGAAAGCAAAAACGACAAGAGTCACCTTCATTGGAACTAAAGGGCTATCGTGTTCCAAGTTCAAACAAGACGTGCAAGATGTTGGGGTGGTCTCCACAACGAGGTCTTCCTCTTGCTTTTGGGACACCAACTCTTGCATATCTCTGCTCATCGTTTATCCAGAAAAATCAAATCCTCTGTGTTGTGAAGAAAACATGGATTGAACAGAAGACGAAGACGAAGAAGAAGAACATTGATGAATGAAGAGTGTTTGTAATTGTATTCTGTATTTACGAACAGCAGAGTAATACATTCATCCGAGAGCTCGTCTTTTCAGTTTTCCCTTCATCACTTGATTTATACATCACACCAAAAGTAAAAAAGAAGAAGACGATGAAAACAGCATTAACAGATTCTGTTAGTCTTCTAAAACCGAATAACTATTTTGCAGTAATAAAGCACGTGGACACGTGAGGCTCGAGTCGTGCTTCGATGGAGGCCAGAGTCGAGCTTCTTAGTTCATTTACTCTGTTCTTCTCAATGGTTCCATATGCACGTGTAGTTGTAGCTGTCATCACTCTTGTAGCAGCACGGTCTTTAGACTTTGTTTCCTCATCCTTATTCACTCCCAGGAACTCTGTTTCCACAAACTCCGTTTCTTTATGCTTTTGATCCTTAACATCCCCCCGCAAATTGGGAAGGGTTAGAGAACCCAAACCCAATTTGGTGCGAAGATTAAAATGTGCTAAACGAGTTAAGGATTTAGTAAATATATCAGCAAGTTGAGCAGTATTGGGAACATAGCGAACGGCTAAAGATCCTGATGAAACCTTTTCTCTAACAAAATGAAAGTCCACTTCAATATGCTTGGTGCGAGCATGAAGAATAGGATTAAGAGTAAGAGAAATAGCAGACTTGTTGTCACGAAACGAGTTGTTGGTGCGGACAAACATATGCCAATGTCACGATGAATGAAACTGACCCATGTAAGATCAGCAGTAGTTAAAGCCAGAGCTCGATATTCAGCTTCTGTTGAGGAACGAGATACTGTAGATTGTCGCTTAGCTGACCGGGAAATAAAATTTGAACCAAGAAATGTACAGAAGCCAGCAGTTGATCGCCTGGTAGTAATACATCCAGCCCAATCAGCATCAGAAAAACCATAGAGGTCCATGGAGCTGTTAGAATGGATAAAGATGCAAAGGTTAACAGTTCCCTTAACGTATCGAAGAACCCTTTTGAGCTTGTGAAAATCTCCTAGTGTTGGCTGTTGCATTTTTCGACATAGAAGATTTGTGGCATAAGCAATATCTGGACGAGTCATAGTGAGATATTGAATTCCACCAACTAGACCGCGATACTCAAGTGGATTGGTCAAGAGGATGTTGTCAGTTTCCATGATAGCTGCTCTCAACGACAGGGGAGTGGAAATAGGTTTTGTCTCTCATATTAGCTCGAGTTAGTAAGTCAAGAGCATACTTTGTTTGAGAAAGAAACAGATCTTGTGAAGTCTGTTTGGCCTCAATTCCTAGAAAGTAATGAAGATAGCCAAGATCTTTCATATGAAATTGAAGACTCAGAGACTGGATCAAATTGGAAAGCAACTGTGCTGAGCTACCAGTGAGCACAATATCATCTACATAGAGCAGCAAGAGTATTGTTTATGAGCCATGATGAAACACAAATAATGAGTGATCAGTGGTGCTGCAAGAGAATCCATTTTCAAGCAGAAAATTACTAAATCTATCAAACCAAGCTCGTGGTGCTTGGCGAAGGCCATATAAGGATCTCTTGAGAAGACACACATGATGAGATTTCTGCGGATTTGTGAAACCTGGTGGCTGCTCCATATACACCGTCTCATTCAATGTTCCATGTAGAAATGCATTTTTAACATCAAGCTGATGAATTGGCCAACGCTTCATCATTGCCACAAAAAGAACAATGCGAATACTAGCATGTTTAATAACACGGCTAAATGTTTCTGTGAAGTCAATTCCTTCTTCTTGATGAAACCCCTTAGCTACTAGCCGAGCTTTGAGTCTGTTAAGACTCCCATCTGCTGCAAGTTTAGTTTTAAACACCCATTTACACCCTATGACATGCATTTGATCAGTTCGAGGTACTAATTCCCATGTCTGGTTCTTATATAAAGCATCCATTTCATCCTGCATTGCTTGATACCGGCCTTTATCTGCTAATGCTGACTTAACTGACTTTGGTTCAATAGGAACTATATATTCAGCCAAACATGCATACTTAGGATTTGGCTTGACAATTCCAGATTTTAGTCTTGTGTGCATAGGATGAACGGATAGTGTACCTTGTGTATGGGATGGAGGATTGATCTGTGCTTGATCTGTAGTGGTCTCTATTGATGGTTCAAGTGCTTGAGCAGGATATTCCTGGTCTTCAGAGACCGTATGCAATTGTGGCTGTAAGAAAGATAGATTTTGTGATATTGCGGCGGGATATGATGTGTCAATGTGGGTACTTGTGCAATATTCCATTATCTTGCAAATGACCTATATATTCATTTGAGTTATGGTTGACTTGTTATGTATTGGTGGAATCTAGAAAAGTAACTCCATTGATCCTTTGTTTGTACAAGTCAGTACCCGATTGTACTGAGTTGTTAGTCGACCGGTGAAAGGAAAGACTGTTTCATCAAACACCACATGACGACTGATATAGATATGCCCATTAGAAGGCAAAAGGCAACGATATCCTTTGTGTCTTTCACTGTAGCCCAAAAATATACAAGTGAGAGATCGTGGATCAAGTTTATGTTGTGTGTAAGGTCTCGAGGTAAGGATAACGAGGCACATCCAAAGACTCTTAAATGTGCATAACTCGGCTTCTGTTGGTAGAGTTTACTGTAGGGTGAGGCCATATGTAACTTTGGTGTGGGAAGTAGATTTATAATGTAATTGGCTGTCATGAAAGCATCGACCCAGTACTTTAATGGAACTTTAGCATGATAAAGCATTGCTATTCCTAACTCAACCACATGTCGATGTTTTCTTTTAGAGATCCCATTCTGCTTTGGTGTATAGGGACAGGAGATATTTTGTTTAATGCCACACTTGTTGTAGATAATTCTGAAACTTGTTGCTAGTAAATTCACCTCCTCCATCACACCGAAAGACTTTGATTCTACGATCAAACCGATTCTCCACTTGTTTCTGAAACATGACAAAAATGTCATGAAATTTCGATTTCAGTTTCATTGGATACGTCCAACTATATCGAGAAAAGTTGTCCACAAAGATGACATAGTATCTGAATTTCTGGAATGAATCAATCGGTGAAGGTCCCCAAACATCACAATGTATCTTTTCTAGAGGAACGGTAGATGCAAAGTCGACAAAGGAAAAGGTAAAGCAGAACTCTTGGCAATTTGACAGCTTCCACATATGTTTTGAGTTCTTGCATCACATTGAATTAGATGTTGATTCTGCAAATACTTCAATGTTTTGAAATTGGTATGTGCTAACCGCCGATGCCACACATCTTCTCCTACAGCTTTCTGCGTTTGCGTGAAAGAGGCTTCCGTGACTTTTGGATCAACTTGATAGAGTCCCTTGACTTTCCTTCCTAGCCTCATTGTTGTATTGGTGCAGTTGTCCTTCATATACACCCCATATTTGTCAAAAACAAACGAACGGGGATAATCATCTGTTAATTTTGAAACAGAGAGTAGATTTTTCTTGATTTCAGGGACTATTAACACATCATTTAGAGGTAATGAACCGGTTCCCGTATGTAATAAGGCATTACCAACACACAAAATTGACAGACATGAACCATTTCCTATCATAACAGTATCAGTCCCATTATATGAGGAGCAGTGATGAAGGATACCAGGATCATCGGTAATATGAGCTGTGGCACCAGTATCTGGATACCATTCAGTGCCATGAGAGTCTTCAATGTGCATTGCTGCTAAGGCAGTTGGAATTTCTTCCGCTTGATATGAATTATCAAAAGGATACCAACATCGAAGAGCTGTATGTCCTGGTCTTTTACAGATTTGACATTCTAAAGGAATGTTATTTGTTATTTTCTCATCCTGCACAGACTTGTTAGAACCTGAACTCTGTGGTGGATATGACTTGGTAGCTTGGTACCTTTGAGGAGGATTTGTATATGGTCGAAAACCCCGTCCATAGTTAGAGCAATTGTTTGACGGCTTGTTATACTGATCCTCTTGATTCTGATTCAGATAACTCATTCTGTAATTTTGATTTCTTCCTGTTCCAGCATAGCCATACCCACGATTCCTATTATTCATTGCACGTCCTCTGCCATAACTATGTCCTCCCCGATTATTATCTCTTTGATTTCTGAAACTAGAATTCTGCAGAACTTCAGACTTTCTTTGTCCAAAGTAAGCTAGATTAGGATTATATTGACTTGAGGGATAGGTCTGTAACCTAGTTTCGAATCTCTCAAGCTGAGAAATAACCTCATCATAGTCTGGTTGAGGTTTTAGACAGTACATAGTAGTAATGAAGCTTTCATATTCTTATCCTAACCCTTCGAGAACACCAAACATCTTGGTTATCTCATCAACTGGTTTCCCTATTGCATTAAGCTGATCACAAATGGATTTAAACTCCCTAAGGTAAACAGGCAATGTTCTATCTCTTTTCTGGCAAGCTTGTAACTTTCCCCTTAGCTCAAACTCCTTGGCTACTGATTTTTGTGTAAAGCGATTAAGAAGTGTTTGCCATACCTCATAAGAAGTCTCCAGCCCGATGATCAAACTCAAAATATTCTCAGATACTGCTCCACTAATCCAAGACGATACTAGTTGATCAGTTTTTACCCAATCTATATGATCGGGATTCACTATTTCAGTTTCATTACCTTCAACCTCAACCTGCAACATTTGAGCTGGTGGTGGTGATTCTCCATTGATGAACCCAAAGAGATCCCGACTTCGTAAGAATCTGTGAAACTGTGCTTGCCAGAGCAAGAAGTTATCTTCAGCTAACTTTATTGTAACAAAGTTAGATATATTGACATGAATCGGAAAAGGATATTTCGGTGTTCTTGCTGTCATTCTGTATTTTTTCAGAAACTTTGAAGATGCGCTTTCACAAACACGATCACCTGTTGATCTTGCACGATTCAAGATCAGAAGAAAAACCGATTCAATCAGAGATGCTTTGAACTCCTTGACGTCGTCTAGATTTCACGAGCTGTGTATCGCTTCGAGTATAGCAGAGATGACTTGAGCTCTCAGGATTGGCTCTGATACCATGTGAAGAAAACATGGATTGAACAGAAGACAAAGACGAAGAAGAAGAAGAAGAAGAACATTGATGAATGAAGAGCGTTTGTAATTGTATTATGTATTTACGAACAGCAGAGTAATACATTCATCTGAGAGCTCGTCTTTTCAGTTTTCCCTTCATCACTTGATTTATACATCACACCAAAAGTAAAAAGAAGAAGACGATGAAAACAGAATTAACAGATTCTGTTAGTCTTCTAAAACCGAATAACTATTTTGCAGTAATAAAGCACGTGGACACGTGGGGCTCTAAGTTGTGCTTCTGATGGAGGCCAGAGTCGAGCTTCTTAGTTCATTTACTCTGTTCTTCTCAATGGTTCCATATGCACGTGTAGTTGTAGCTGTCATCACTCTTGTAGCAGCACAGTTTTTTAGACTTTGTTTCCTCATCCTTATTCACTCCCACGAACTCTGTTTCCACAAACTCCGTTTCTTTATGCTTCTGATCCTTAACATGTGTAGCAGGATAAAGCTAATTCCGGCAGAGAGACATGCCAAATTTCATTTTCCTTTTGCTAGAAAGACTAAAGTTGCCTTATTTTGTCTGTATCCTGTACTTTAAGGAGCTAGTTAAAACATTATAATGCACATCGTTATATCATCGAAGGATAAATTTTTCCACGTAGTTGACGGTATGACATATCTGTGCAATAATGCAAGATAATTGCAATTCCACTCGCTCGCTTATCACTTCATCATTAATATTCAACGAGGTGTCTGTCGCCGCCGGTCGAAGAGATTATAAAACATTCCGCAATCGATAAACGTCGCTAAAAAATATTGGAAGAAATATCCTGTCCTCAGATTCTGTCAAAAGCGATTTTTCTCCACTCCTCACGCGGAGGAGTCTCTATTTCCGTCAGAGATTGAAACGAAAAAAATATGCAGCGGATGAACTGTGTATGAGTTCGCTCTCTAATAAACAGAAATTCCTGAACGAGAGGAGATCGGCCACCGCCGTCGTATTCGTCGTCACTGTCGCCGGTCGACTTGGGATCCCCATCCCCGGAGCCGAACCGATACCTCCGATGATCTAGCGAGCGAGCGTCAGATCTCCGAGAAAAAGCCGAAGAACGCCCGATCAAGACCTTCCGGAGCCAGATCCAGCGAGAGAAAATCCTTGCGGCGAAATTCTCTCCGGCGATGACAGCGTCACCGATCAAAAACCACGCTTCGTCGCAGATGAATTCGCTCCGATAGGACGCGGAAAGATGGAGGTCGGAAGACTCGGAACTAGAGAGAGAGTCCGTTCTAGAGAGAGAGTGCGAGAGAGAATCTGAGAGAAGAGAGAGAATCCCTTCGCCGAGAGAGAGCGTGCCCCCAAGAGAGAGAAAAGATAATGTCAAATGGCCTCCGCCCCCCTCCGAGAGAGAGATCGTGCGAGAGAAAACCCCCAGCAAAAGTGCTCGTCGTTTCCTTTTTATTTTCCTTTTTTACTTTTTTACTCACAAGAGTTCATTTCATTTTGGTTTTCTCTTCTTCTTCTTCTTCTTCTTCTTCTTTTAAATGTTTTTCATTCATTTTTTTTTTTTATCTTTTTGCTTTTTATCTCTTTTTTTTTTCTTTTTTTATGCAAACTAAATGGATGTTTGAAATTTCGATAAAATTTCGGGTGTCAACACTCATCATCCACTGACTCCACGTCACGAGAGGCTCCAGTTTTGGCAATAGCTTGTGATCATCCAAACTTTTGCGAATCCGTCTATTTTTCAGCGATTGACAGCCACAAATCAATCGCATTCTTGTCGCCATGTGAAGGAAACCACTGCCAATCATCCGTCTTGGCATCCTGATTTAGATATATACTATACATATGCAAAACCCCACCAACCCACATGCTGATTTTCTATTTAAACGAAGCTGAAGCTCGTTCATTAGCACCCGCTTGAGCAACCATAGGAGCAATAGAGATAACAGAGTCAAGAATCGTCATGGAGTCTCGCACAAAGCTTGTCGTCGTAGCTGCACACCAACTATTTTAATTGAAAGAAGAACGAGGCCGAACCACTTTTATTTACACGGTCAAGACTCATCTAGCCGCCGTGGCCAGCCATCCTGTGGCGGCTGGAAACTCGTTCTTGTGTGGCATCCCCAAAGAGGGCCTTGAGGCGTGCAAGCCATCCGTGAGCGGCTCGAACATGTCACACGTGCAATCCAACATGCTTACCTCGAAGCCATGCACATGCCATCATACATCATGATACCATATAACCCATACATGTCATATCATGTATACACATCATCATGTCTTATCATACTTACATGTCATCATCATATTATATCCCATATGCATGTCCTTATCATCATATCGTGCCACATATGCATATCATCATCATGTCATATCATGCCACACATGCATGTCATCATCATATTATATCCCATATGCATGTCCTTATCATCATATCATGCCACATATGCATATCATCATCATGTCATATCATGCCACACATGAATGTCAATTTCCACTTTGAGATCCCAATTGATCATCACATCTCCCTTCCTCGGGATCATCCATCCCATACTTTACACTCGCGCCCAAATTCGGGCCTCGCGAGAAAAACCTCCGGCATTATGCCAACCATGGCCACCGGGCATCCGGCACACCCAACGCTCCGGGCATCTCGCATCCCAACTGGCATCACGAGGCATCCCCTCGGGCAAAGACCTCCGAGGCTTCCGGCACCCATCTCATTCCGGGCATCCTAACACTCCCAGGGTATCCGGCCATGTATCTCTATACATTCCGGCCATCACTTCCTCCTCCAACCATTACCATGGATCACATTGCCAATCACTTTTCAATTTATCATGCACATGATGTCATGACAAAACAGGATTTACCTTAGTACTTGTGCATGCATCAATCAAGCATTTACACATACATACAATAGGTGCAATTGCTCATATAGATTAAATCCTTATGAGACTTATACTTACCACATGCCTTTTAAATTATAAAAAATCCAATTTGTTCCAAAATGAAATTAATTAAATAATCACATAAATCCTAAAATCATGAAATTAAGGCATATAATATCCAAATATAATAAAATGGAAAATTATGCAGAAAACACATGGCCAAACAATTTCCACATAATAAACCACTTTTCCACAATTTCCATGCACATTTTCGGACAAGGGCAGAACGCACGATTTTCTTGGGAAGTCAATTAAAATACCCATATGACCTCAGAAAATTATGAAATTTTACCAGGATGTAGCTAAGACATTAAACTATACTTTTCATGAAGGAACCTAAGTCAAATTAATTTTAGATAAATTATTACAGACCCACGAAGCTCCTGGTCAAGTCACCGAAATACACAGAGCTCTATGTCCGAAATATGCAGATTTGACCTACCTATACTTCTTCGTTTTCTCTGATTTTGGATATGTTATACTCCTAAAGATCCTCTACAACTTTCATGAAGAGACTTAGGCCAGACTACCAAAGGAAGACCTTCAAATGGTCCCACGAAGTCTCTGTTTACCCACATCGCAACTCCAGTTTCATCGTCTTCAAGATCAGGTTGGTTACCTAGTCTAAACTTGTTATTTTTGCATGAAATTTGAGTATGTTCTTCCATAAGATGTGATCTACAAGTTTCATGAAGAAGTCGAAGAGAGATTCTTAGTAAAAACCAACATGCAAACCACGAACTCACCTCATGGTCAGAAAAACAGTTCCAGATCTAGGGTCTCCGAAATATGGGGCTTTGACCCCTCAAATCTCCATCATTTTCCACGAAATTTCAGTATGTTATAGTTCAAGGTGTTAGCTACAACTTTCATGAAGAGATCCAAGCCAAAATCGAACTCCAAGCATACATGCAAGCCCTCGCAAGTTTCTGACTTCACGGGTTCATGCGAAAACAGCATGCATTTTAAACAACCAAACACCCTAGCTTCGGTTTCTAGCTTCCAAACACCCAAAAGATCAATCATCCACACAAAACACACATGCAATGAGTAGGATGGAACCTAAACTTGCCTCCAACCAAGAAGAAACGGCGACAAGGCGGCGGATGGACGGCGGCGTGCGGCGGACGGCTCTCCCTCTCCCTCTCGCGCGAGCCTCCTTCCTTCTTCTCCTCTCTCTCTCTCTCTCTCTCTCTCTTCTCTCGCACGACACTCTCTCTCTCCTCTCCCCCATCCGGCCAACCCTTCACTTTTGATTCCCCAAAGGCAATGATTGCCTTGAAGACTCTAATGCATGGGTGCCAAATGTCCCATGCATTAGGACACTTGGGGAGGGGCATGAAATTCGAATCCCTCCCCTCTCCTCTTCGCACGGCCACAAGGCCCAATGGGCCTCATGGGCTTGGCCCACACGGCCCACTTTAGGCCCTCCACCTATTGGGCCTAAGGTCCACACTATTGGGCTTAAGGCCCAATTCCCTTTCCTTTCTAAATTAATTAAAACCAATAATTAGTTTCACCTAATTAAAATTCTATTACATAAGATCTATAACAAATTAATTTATAACAAGCATGGCAACACATAAATTTATCCTTATAAATTAACTTAGCTTAATTTAAATTAAAAACAAACAAGGCACAAGGCACAAAGCCTTAAGAGAGAACTAAAACTAAAACACAACCAAAATAGGTAAATTCATTACCTATTTAAAAGCTCTAGGGCACCTTAGGACTTGCCCTTAATTTCTAGGATGCCACAGCTCGAACCCGACCGACCCGACCCAGGAGTGCTGCTCCGCTCTGACCAACGCCAACCTCAACTGCCTCTGCTATTTTAGGAAAGCCAAGACCTTGCTGCAGACCCACCAAATCGACCTCGACTTGGCGGCGCAACTCCCCGTCAAGTGCAAGCTCGTCTCCTCCTTCCACTGTTGAGGACCGACGGGTCCCGCATCCGTGTTGATGCATTGGGGTCTTGAAATAAAAGCGCAGGCCTAGCATTTTGCGTACGTGCCGTTTCGTATCGTATGTGATGTCGGTGTGGCTTTTGCTATGTATTGGACTGACGTAACGTTGTTAGTTTCAGTTGCTTCTTTTTTCCAACCATTATCGTTGTTTCCACGTCGTGTAAGGATGTGAAGTCAAGAGATCTGTTTGGGTAGACTTCGTTTTGGAATTGAAACGTGTGTTCTTTGGTTTAGTCAAAACACAGCACTAGCCGCCTAGCTCCACGTTGCCATGATGCATGTTGTTTGGCTATTACGCCCTCTTCAATGGACCTGTCCGAGTCACGCCCGATGTAACCGATGACTAGACTATCGAATGGTTGGGTTGGCCGACCCATGTCCAGCACATATCCGACTTGCCTCGTATTACTAAAATATTTTCATATTTAACTAAATCTACGAAAATTCATATTCAGATTAAGGTGAAAGCGCAGAATGATCGAGCAAGCACAACTCAAGCTCGCCCTAACCCTTCACAAGTCCTAATCACATTCTTCACGCCTCTTGCACTCACTCATGCTCATTCCTTAGTCACCCTCTTGCCTGAGTCGCTCGCGTCCCTCACTCTCAATGCCTCCCTCTCTTGCTATGTTTTGGCCAATTTTAGTTAGAGGTCAGGAGTTTCCGAGCTCCTGTCCCGCAAACTCTACAGCTGTTTGCGATTTGGATCTCATGATCCGATGGGTCCGCGATCTCGTTTCGATGAATCCGTTGTTTGTCTGGTGTGTTGCGAGTGCGGAAATGATTTGAGTTCATGCTCTGGGGATGTTGGTGTGACGAGATTGTTCTCGAGTTAATCCCATGGAATACACAAGCGCTGCACTCACAATGTGTCAACTACAAAATTGATGGGAACTCGGTATAATATGACCGCAAAAAGAATGAAGGGGCTTTACTGAAATGCTGCGGAACGTCAGATCAACTCGCTGCTCAGTGTGGCCGAGGAGAGAACCTGAAGGCTCAGGTGAAATAATTTCCTGCCTTTCCTTGCTTAATCGCTCTCTCGCGCTTCATACTCTCTCGTGTTTATCCTGATTCCCATGCTGTCATAAATAGGCTCAGGTGAAGGAGAACGAGCTCCCTCAGGCTTATCACCTGATGGCCGACCAGACTGAAGCATTCCACTCATTTCCAATAGTCTAGCGTTCGGGGCCTGAATTTCGGGATCAAGTTCAATACCTCCAGTCAATTCTTTCATGAAGTCAGGCAGCTGAACGGCAGGCTTCAGCTCGTTGTCGTCGGCCGACCGTGACTTCCCCTTCCTCGTGCCGCTTCCGGAGTCATTTCCCTTGGTACTCCGGCCGTTGCCATCGGACGAGGGAGGGTCCCCCGGCTGCGGCGGCACCTCCTCCCCCCGCCAGAGCAATCCTTGTCGGTGTCGCTGTGAGGATTAGTGTCAAAGCTCCGCTCCGAGAGAGGATAGGCCTCTGTAAATCTGGCTTCCGCGGGGAATCAAGTTCGGCTGGCGGAACCTCCGCAGAGCACGAGGAACCATTTCCATAGAAGCTTCGAGGGTGCTGGTGATTCGAAGATAGGGGCTTTGAGCTTGTTCTATTGGTGTTTTGCGGAAGCGTGTGTATGTGCGAAATATGGGTGGATATAAGTGGACTATAACGGCAAGGGAGTATGGGTAAAAAACAGGACTTTTATTATGAAAGTTTGCATTACAAAGGAATGAGTATTTCTGGTTTTTCTGCTACAAGGAACAGACATCCACAACTTCCTGTTTATAGGCGTGAGTCACCGCCTTACACAACCGACTTTGAGTACTTCTGGTTGCTTCTCCGTTATCCTGCATTTTTTTTTATTCTCTGCAGCTCCCCGCCACTTTTGTTGACTTTATTCATTCAACTTCCAACTGGCTTTTCTTCCTTCACACGTACACCTGCTGCCCACATGGTACTAGAAATTTCTCCAACATACGAGAATCTTAAGCATGTATAGTCTGGTGTAGTCTAGAGCTTTCAAAAAATGGATAACTTTTTAACAGAGCTTCAGATGATTGCGAAGAGAAAGTTGCGGTGGTGATCGGAGGGCTGAGGATCCGGAGGAGGAGGAGGCGGAGGAAGGCGGCGGTGAGAATTTTGGGCCTGCGGTGGAGGAAAGGAGGGAATGCAGGGATCCACGGCGTCGGATTGATTGCAGGGACTCCATGGGCGAGGAAGGATTCGGAGAGCTCTAGGGTTTGGAGGATATGAGACGAAGAAGGTGGCGAGATGGAGATGGAGATGGAGATTCTGGAGAGGAATGCGTGCGTCGAACGGGGCGCGCCAAAACCTGAAATTGCATCCTTTTATAACTCTACTCCAAAAAAATCTACTATTCAAAGTGAATGATCAAGTTTAGGAATCATTGTGTGATGATTAAAAATGATAAAGTTGAGGAGTTTTGTAGAGGTTATCCGTTAAAATAATAATTTCCGATTTCAAAATTTTCGTCAAAAATTTTGTCATTCTAATATATGATTGTGATAATTATTATAATAAAAATTTCTCGTTTGCTTTTGCCAGTCTTGTCATTGATAATTTCCTTTATATTTAAAGTTCAAAATCCCCTAATTACATCCCTCTTCATTTATTTATTTATTTTGGTCTGGTGCTTTAAAAAAGATCATCTGAGTCCCTCAACTTGACAGGCTTGATTCCATCTAGTTTGCAATTAAAAAAAAAAAAAGAAAAATACGACGGAAATTATTAATTGAGGTTAAAATTTCCAGCAAGGAAAATTTCTCCCCGGCTTTCTTTCGAATGATGCTTTGAACACAAAAAGTGGAATCGAACGTGATTAATCTCCACAAATGCCAAAGATCCAATATTCAAGGGGCAAGCAGATCCTAGAACGTGGGATTAGAAGTTTTCCCCTATTCATGACTAGCTGATTATCTATTTTGTTGTGCAATTAAATTTACTAGGGTTAGAGACGCAGGCAATTGTTTCGACAATGTACTTTTGGTTCTTTACCCGCGATGGATGCAACTATTTTTAATGTAGAATCTACCCCACGAGTCACAATTACTTTGAACATTCGAAATTTAAATAGCTTTTGACCTTATAACTAGCATGATAAATTCAGTATAACTAAAAGAACCAACGTCATTCTTTAAGACAAGTTCAATCGCTTTAAAGATGAATACATGAATCAAACACATCATAGTCTCAAAAGAGTCGGTCCAACATACTAAATTATCCGAGAAAAGGTAATGGAGAATAAAGAGTGACATGGACGTCGGTTATTCGGAGCCGACGTTGGTTGGTGAAGCACGGAGAGTTTGTCTTGTTGTCTCGTACAATAATAACAGCAGTGCGTCTATCCGGAGGGACACGGCCAACGAGTCCTCAAACATAATACTTTCAGCCAGACGAAATAGAAGTGGTAAAAGAAAAATTATCATATACTAGACGAAGAGCATGATTATGGTCGACCCGTGAGCGTCGTCATACCGAGATAAATTTGGATTTAGGAATGGCTCTCCAGCCATGGCAGCAGTCCGGTCCTGGACAAGCAATGCGAAGAGGAGGGGAAGGAGACATTGATGGTGAGGACACTCCGAGGCGGTCGATGGGATCGGAAGTCATGATTCCTCTCCTCGCATCATCGATCCTCGGATAGGGCTCATCTCAATGGTCCTCCCGGTCCCTGCAACGGCACGGGAAGCTGCACAAGCTGGTCATAGAGGGGAGACAGAACAATCGAATTAGAATGTCTTGAAGGCTCATTTTTGAATTGGAAAAGGAAGGGTTAAATGGTAGAGAAGGATATGACATACGTACAGCAGGAATAGGAGCGCTGCTAGAAGGGCTCAGCACCGGACCGTTTGGTCTTCTTTTATAAGTGAGGGCAGCCAATGAACTTGACGGAATGAAGTCGCTATTGCCGTTAGAGATTCCGGTGCATAGTCCGCTACAGTCACGAATGTTCTGGTTGGTGGGGACTTCGTTGAGGTTGATGAGGGATCTCGGCGAGGTCATTGGAACCGACGGGAGATGAGTTGGAATAATAGTAGTGGTGGGCAGAGCGGCGAGGTTGACAAGGCGTTTCTCGGCTAGTGGCTTGACTGGCGAAGTAGGCAGAAGTGGTGGCGAGGTGGTTGAGGAGGAGACCGAAGGGGAGTAGGGGCCACAAGGAGGTCTTGGACGCTGAGCACCAGCTCAGACGGCGGGGACGTGGTGGTGCTGGGCCAGAGGAAGGTGCCCCGAGGCTTGCAGATTCTGAACCCACTCTTTAGTCTCTCTATCTTGGCTGCTTTGTCCTCTATCCATGTTGTTATGGTCGCTGTTATTTTGTCTTGGTAGTGCAATTTGTCTTCCTGTTCCTGCCCTCTGGTCCTTTTCTGATTCATCTGTCCTTACTGCATCTGCTAGTTTCTTCTTCCTTTCTTCAGCCCCTAGTTCTGATTCGGTTTCTGATGATCCTTTGGTTCTTGGGTTCATTGTCGATGATGGCATTGTCGTTTCTTCCGATTCCTGTGAGGATCTTGATTCCACAGCGGTTTCAATTTCAACGTCTCCATCGTTTCCTGCTGCTTCATCCATTGCTTCTCCCGGATATTGACATAAAGAAATGCCAGAAATGTTAGAACTCAGATCTCCAGAGGCTGGTGGATAAACTTCATTCTTATATATAATCGTTCTCAGTAAAAGAACAGTTACTGTATTTCTCAATTCTTGCTTGTGCCATTTACAAATATGAAAACTGGCATGGAAATACTTTCGGTACCTCCACTGCGCAAAGAAGCTGTGAGACCTCGCGGAGCTGCTCCTCCATTGTAGCTTTCCTTTTCTTCAATTCAACATACATTTCCTGTTTACCAAATTATTAGTTGTACTAAAATATGGATTTAAAAGCTGTCACTTGAAAAAAAGAAAGCAAAAACGACAAGAGTCACCTTCATTGGAACTAAAGGGCTATCGTGTTCCAAGTTCAAACAAGACGTGCAAGATGTTGGGGTGGTCTCCACAACGAGGTCTTCCTCTTGCTTTTGGGACACCAACTCTTGCATATCTCTGCTCATCGTTTATCCAGAAAAATCAAATCCTCTGTGTTGTGAAGAAAACATGGATTGAACAGAAGACGAAGACGAAGAAGAAGAACATTGATGAATGAAGAGTGTTTGTAATTGTATTCTGTATTTACGAACAGCAGAGTAATACATTCATCGAGAGCTCGTCTTTTCAGTTTTCCCTTCATCACTTGATTTATACATCACACCAAAAGTAAAAAAGAAGAAGACGATGAAAACAGCATTAACAGATTCTGTTAGTCTTCTAAAACCGAATAACTATTTTGCAGTAATAAAGCACGTGGACACGTGAGGCTCTGAGTCGTGCTTCTGATGGAGGCCAGAGTCGAGCTTCTTAGTTCATTTACTCTGTTCTTCTCAATGGTTCCATATGCACGTGTAGTTGTAGCTGTCATCACTCTTGTAGCAGCACGGTCTTTAGACTTTGTTTCCTCATCCTTATTCACTCCCGGGGAGCTCTGTTTCCACAAACTCCGTTTCTTTATGCTTTTGATCCTTAACATCCCCCCAAATTGGGAAGGGTTAGAGAACCCAAACCCAATTTGGTGCGAAGATTAAAATGTGCTAAACGAGTTAAGGATTTAGTAAATATATCAGCAAGTTGGCAGTATTGGGAACATAGCGAACGGCTAAAGATCTGATGAAACCTTTTCTCTAACAAAATGAAAGTCCACTTCAATATGCTTGGTGCGAGCATGAAGAATAGGATTAAGAGTAAGAGAAATAGCAGACTTGTTGTCACAGAACAGAGTTGTTGGTGCAGACAAACATATGCCAATGTCACGATGAATGAAACTGACCCATGTAAGATTAGCAGTAGTTAAAGCCAAAGCTCGATATTCAGCTTCTGTTGAGGAACGTGAGACTGTAGACTGTCGCTTAGCTGACCAGGAAATAAGATTTGAACCAAGAAATATACAGAAGCCAGTGGTTGATCGCCTTGTAGTAATACATCCGGCCCAATCAGCATCAGAAAAACCATATAGGTTCATGGGGCTGTTAGAATGGATAAAGATGCAAAGGTTAACAGTTCCCTTAACGTATCGAAGAACCCTTTTGAGCTTGTGAAAATCTCCTAGTGTTGGCTGTTGCATTTTCTGACATAGAAGATTTGTGGCATAAGCAATATCTGGACGAGTCATAGTGAGATATTGAATTCCACCAACTAGACCGCGATACTCAAGTGGATTGGTCAAGAGGATGTTGTCAGTTTCCATGATAGCTGCTCTCAACGACAGGGGAGTGGAAATAGGTTTGCAATCTCTCATATTAGCTCGAGTTAGTAAGTCAAGAGCATACTTTGTTTGAGAAAGAAACAGATCTTGTGAAGTCTGTTTGGCCTCAATTCCTAGAAAGTAATGAAGATAGCCAAGACCTTTCATATGAAATTGAAGACTCAGAGACGGGATCAAATTGGAAAGCAACTGTGCTGAGCTACCAGTGAGCACAATATCATCTACATAGAGCAGCAAGAGTATTGTTTATGAGCCATGATGAAACACAAATAATGAGTGATCGGTGGTCTTTGCAAGAGAATCCATTTTCAAGCAGAAAATTACTAAATCTATCAAACCAAGCTCGTGGTGCTTGGCGAAGGCCATATAAGGATCTCTTGAGAAGACACACATGATGAGATTTCGCGGATTTGTGAAACCTGGTGGCTGCTCCATATACACCGTCTCATTCAATGTTCCATGTAGAAATGCATTTTTAACATCAAGCTGATGAATTGGCCAACGCTTCATCATTGCCACAGAAAGAACAATGCGAATAGTAGCATGTTTAATAACACGGCTAAATGTTTCTGTGAAGTCAATTCCTTCTTCTTGATGGAACCCCTTAGCTACTAGCCGAGCTTTGAGTCTGTTAAGACTCCCATCTGCTGCAAGTTTAGTTTTAAACACCCATTTACACCCTATGACATGCATTTGATCAGTTCGAGGTACTAATTCCCATGTCTGGTTCTTATATAAAGCATCCATTTCATCTGCATTGCTTGATACCGGCCTTTATCTCGCTAATTTGACTTAAGCGACTTTGGTTCAATAGGAACTATATATTCAGCCAAACATGCATACTTAGGATTTGGCTTGACAATTCTAGATTTTAGTCTTGTGTGCATAGGATGAACGGATAGTGTACCTTGTGTATGGGATGGAGGATTGATCTGTGCTTGATCTGTAGTGGTCTCTATTGATGGTTCAGGTGCTTGAGCAGGATATTCTGGTCTTCGAGACCGTATGCAATTGTGGTGTAAGAAAGATAGATTTTGTGATATTGCAGCAGGATATGATGTGTCAATGTGGGTACTGTGCAATATTCCATTATCTTGCAAATGACCTATATATTCATTTGAGTTATGGTTGACTTGTTATGTATTGGTGGAATCTAGAAAAGTAACTCCATTGATCCACTGTTTGTACAAGTCAGTACCACGATTGTGCGAGTTGTTAGTCGACCGGTGAAAGGAAAGACTGTTTCATCAAACACCACATGACGACTGATATAGATATGCCCATTAGAAGGCAAAAGGCAACGATATCCTTTGTGTCTTTCACTGTAGCCCAAAAATATACAAGTGAGAGATCGTGGATCAAGTTTATGTTGTGTGTAAGGTCTGAGGTAAGGATAACAGGCACATCCAAAGACTCTTAAATGTGCATAACTCGGCTTCTGTTGGTAGAGTTTACTGTAGGGTGAGGCCATATGTAACTTTGGTGCGGGAAGTAGATTTATAATGTAATTGGCTGTCATGAAAGCATCGACCCAGTACTTTAATGGAACTTTAGCATGATAAAGCATTGCTATTCCTAACTCAACCACATGTCGATGTTTTCTTTTAGAGATCCCATTCGCTTTGGTGTATAGGGACGGGGAGATATTTTGTTTAATGCCACCTTTGTTGTAGATAATTCTGAAACTTGTTGCTAGTAAATTCACCTCCTCCATCACCGAAAGACTTTGATTCTACGATCAAACCGATTCTCCACTTGTTTCTGAAACATGACAAAAATGTCATGAAATTCTGATTTCAGTTTCATTGGATACGTCCAACTATATCGAGAAAAGTTGTCCACAAAGATGACATAGTATCTGAATTTCTGGAATGAATCAACTGGTGAAGGTCCCCAAACATCACAATGTATCTTTTCTAGAGGAACGGTAGATGCAAAGTCTGACAAAGGAAAAGGTAAAGCAGAACTCTTGGCAATTTGACAGCTTCCACATATGTTTTGAGTTCTTGCATCACATTGAATTAGACGTTGATTCTGCAAATACTTCAATGTTTTGAAATTGGTATGTGCTAACCGCCGATGCCACACATCTTCTCCTACAGCTTTCTGCGTTTGAGTGAAAGAGGCTTCGGTGACTTTTGGATCAACTTGAGACTTTCCTTCCTAGCCTCATTGTTGTATTGGTGCAGTTGTCCTTCATATACACCCCATATTTGTCAAAAACAAACGAACGGGGATAATCAACTGTTAATTTTGAAACAGAGAGTAGATTTTTCTTCATTTCAGGGACTATTAACACATCATTTAGAGGTAATGAACCGGTTCCCGTATGTAATAAGGCATTACCAACACACAAAATTGACAGACACGAACCATTTCCTATCATAACAGTATCAGTCCCATTATATGAGGAGCAGTGATGAAGGATACAGGATCATCGGTAATATGAGCTGTGGCACCAGTATCTGGATACCATTCAGTGCCATGAGAGTCTTCAATGTGCATTGCTGCTAAGGCAGTACCAACATCGAAGAGCTGTATGTCCTGGTCTTTTACAGATTTGACATTCTAAAGGAATGTTATTTGTTATTTTCTCATCCTACACAGACTTGTTAGAACCTGAACTCTGTGGTGGATATGACTTGGTAGCTTGGTACCTTTGAGGCGGATTTGTATATGGTCGAAAACCCCGTCCATAGTTAGACCAATTGTTTGACAGCTTGTTATACTGATCCTCTTGATTCTGATTCAGATAACTCATTCTGTAATTTTGATTTCTTCCTGTTCCAGCATAGCCATACCCACGATTCCTATTATTCATTGCACGTCCTCTGCCATAACTATGTCCTCCCCGATTATTATCTCTTTGATTTCTGAAACTAGAATTCTGCAGAACTTCAGACTTTCTTTGTCCAAAGTAAGCTAGATTAGGATTATATTGACTTGAGGGCTAGGTCTGTAACCTAGTTTCGAATCTCTCAAGCTGAGAAATAACCTCATCATAGTGCAGTTGAGGTTTTAGACAATACATAGTAGTTCTGAAGCTTTCATATTCTTATCCTAACCCTTCGAGAACACCAAACATCTTGGTTATCTCATCAAGCTGGTTTCCCTATTGCATTAAGCTGATCACAAATGGATTTAAACTCCTAAGGTAAACAGGCAATGTTCTATCTCTTTTACGGCAAGCTCGTAACTTTCCCCTTAGCTCAAACTCCTTGGCTACTGATTTTTGTGTAAAGCGATTAAGAAGTGTTTGCCATACCTCATAAGAAGTCTCCAGCCCGATGATCAAACTCAAAATATTCTCAGATACTGCCCCACTAATCCAAGACGATACTAGTTGATCAGTTTTTACCCAATCTATATGATCGGGATTCACTATTTCAGTTTCATTACCTTCAATCTCAACCTGCAACATTTGAGCTGGTGGTGGTGATTCTCCATTGATGAACCCAAAGAGATCCCGACTTCGTAAGAATACGTGGCGTGCTTGCCGAGCAAGAAGTTATCTTCAGCTAACTTTATTGTAACAAAGTTAGATATATTGACATGAATCGGAAAAGGATATTTCGGTGTTCTTGCTGTCATTCTGTATTTTTTCAGAAACTTTGAAGATGCGCTTTCACAAACACGATCACTGTTGATCTTGCACGATTCAAGATCAGAAGAAAAACCGATTCAATCAGAGATGCTTTGAACTCCTTGACGTCGTCTAGATTTCACGAGCTGTGTATCGCTTCGAGTATAGCAGAGATGACTTGAGCTCTCAGGATTGGCTCTGATACCATGTGAAGAAAACATGGATTGAACAGAGAAAGACGAAGACGAAGAAGAAGAAGAAGAAGAACATTGATGAATGAAGAGCGTTTGTAATTGTATTATGTATTTACGAACAGCGAGTAATACATTCATCGAGCTCGTCTTTTCAGTTTTCCCTTCATCACTTGATTTATACATCACACCAAAAGTAAAAAAAGAAGACGATGAAAACCGAATTAACAGATTCTGTTAGTCTTCTAAAACCGAATAACTATTTTGCAGTAATAAAGCACGTGGACACGTGGGGCTCTAAGTTGTGCTTCTGATGGAGGCCAGAGTCGAGCTTCTTAGTTCATTTACTCTGTTCTTCTCAATGGTTCCATATGCACGTGTAGTTGTAGTTGTCATCACTCTTGTAGCAGCACGGTTTTTAGACTTTGTTTCCTCATCCTTATTCACTCCCACGAACTCTGTTTCCACAAACTCCGTTTCTTTATGCTTCTGATCCTTAACATGTGTAGCAGGATAAAGCTAATTCCGGCAGAGAGACATGCCAAATTTCATTTTCCTTTTGCTAGAAAGACTAAAAGTTGCCTTATTTTGTCTGTATCCTGTACTTTAAGGAGCTAGTTAAAACATTATAATGCACATCGTTATATCATCGAAGGATAAATTTTTCCACGTAGTTGACGGTATGACATATCTGTGCAATAATGCAAGATAATTGCAATTCCACTCGCTCGCTTATCACTTCATCATTAATATTCAACGAGGTGTCTGTCGCCGCCGGTCGAAGAGATTATAAAACATTCCGCAATCGATAAACGTCGCTAAAAATATTGGAAGAAATATCCTGTCCTCAGATTCTGTCAAAAGCGATTTTCTCCACTCCTCACGCGGAGGAGTCTCTATTTCCGTCAGAGATTGAAACGAAAAAAATATGCAGCGGATGAACTGTGTATGAGTTCGCTCTCTAATAAACAGAAATTCCTGAACGAGAGGAGATCGGCCACCGCCGTCGTATTCGTCGTCACTGTCGCCGGTCGACTTGGGA
>CM024592.1:5764055-5928376 GCA_014182565.1 Eucalyptus marginata
AATCTTCTATGTCTCTCGACACGACCTTTCCCTAATGCTACATAGCCACGGACCATAGAATCACGGGCGGTTTTTGATGTTGAAAATCTAGTCCAAGACTCGGTCGAACTATTCTTTCGTTTGTTGTAAAACCCTTAAAGACTTAATCGATCGAAATAACATCCATGCATGAATTGACCGATGGGGCCAAAACGTTAAGAACCGATTCTATACTTTTACACCCCACCTAAACCTAAACCTAAGTGGGCAATATATGTCAAACCTAAACCTAAGTGGGCAATATATGTCCCATGACTATGGCCCATGAACTAACATGATGAATGTTGGGAGGAGAGTCATCGCTGCCGCGGTTTACGTGATCAAACTTCTCATCTCGAGCAATTTCGTTGGGGGAGGTAATCAGGCATGGTTCAACAACACATCGCCCACTCCACATCATCGCGTTCTGACCAGCACCAACGCGACACGTGCACCGGCTGTCCCTCTTGCGTGAAATTATTACGCATTGGCTTGCGGGCTGCAATGTCAAACCGGTGATGACGTGGCTGTACGCTGGTCAAACCCGCTGTTTTCCCAGTTGTCAAAACTATTCAACGCCCACCGCCTATCCAACCAAATTTATTGTTCGTTCGAGTGGTTGCATCCTCTCTCTCTAAAAAATATACTCCACTTTTGAATGATAATGAAAGAAATAATATGAGAATTCACTATATGTTGAGAAAATTTTAAAATGGTGATCACTAATTGCACTCCTGAAATATAATTCTTTTTATTTGAAGTAGTTGATCTCTTCAAACGTGTTTATTTCAAATTTTCAAAACACGTGGGTATGCATCTTTGTCATTTGCAGCGACCTTAACTAATGCATATGAAGCACTTGTTAACAAAATTTATCATGAATTCTTTTCGGACTTTTAAAATAGTAATTTAAACAGTGGATGTAGTTATAATATAAAGTTGGATGCTATGCTTTAATAATACTAAGTTTCAAGTTGATATATCTGAGTTAGAAGTTTCACTCTTGATTTCTTGTATAACCCTTTCACCCACCTATGAATTTCATTTTTAATATAAACCTCATACTTTAGAAATCCTCCAACTTCGGGCCTCAAAATTTAAGATCCACGCTTCTGACCTTCAGTGTTAAATCGATTTTCATGTGTAAAAAATGTTTTATAATTTCAATATATTCTAATACAAACGCGGTCACCGAGAAATTTTTTGGTGCATTTAAATATGTTGAAACATAGTCAGCAAGCTCTAGACAAGAGAATTTGATGAAAATTTATGAGAGAGTTTTCAAGAAGGTATCGAGATGTGATGGATATAGGAATTTAAATATAGTTTTGATATGTACTTTGTTAAAGTTTTTTTTTTTTTTTAAAAGAGGGATTTTGATTTGCTGCTATTTTGAATTAGGGATTTGATATTATCCTTTTTAGGGTGCGCTTTTCTCTACTACAACTAAGTGCTATGTATCAAGAATGGATAGCAAACATCATTAATAAGTAAATATTCGAGAGAGAAATCTTTCCTCGTGTTTGCAAATTTAGTTTTCTTGTAGATTAGTATCTCCCACATTTTTTCTCAGCAACACTTTACCTCATCAATTCGATTTCCTCACGAGAGGAAATATCAAGATATAAATCCTTTTTCCACTCTATCATATGATAACTCAAACTTTTGGAGAAAATGATTATTCCTGTAATCTGAAATAATATAATTTCCATCCATTCGACTTGGGGCCCTGGTCATCCAACGGTCCCCGCAAACTAGCTGGACACATGTACCTCTTTTTTTTTTTTTTTTTTTTTGTCCGCCATACGCGTATAGTAACTCCTCTACGCTCTCCACGCACTTTCTTTAAATCCACCCCGAACGCTCCCCAATCTTTCCCCATTCCTTGCTAAGACTTTCTCTCTCTCTCTCTCCCTCTCTCTTCGTGCCATTTCCCTCCGTTTGCTTTTGAAACACCGAGTTCTCGTCCTTCGTTACTCTTCAGGAAACCCCTCTGAAGAAGACACACGAGAAACCCCCGAAGCTGCAAAAATCTTGTCTTCTCTGCAGAAATGGCCGACCAACAAGAACAGATCAGTCGACAAAACCCAGATCAGACAGTCCCCGTGTCAGTCGAGCCTCGAAGCCAAGACCCGGACAGACCATCGAAGCACAGCCTCCCGAACTTCCTCTTGTCGGTGAAGCTCAAGTACGTGAAGCTCGGCTACCACTACCTCATCTCCAAAGCCATGTATTTACTCCTCGTGCCACTCCTCGGCATCTCCTCGGTTCACCTCTCAACCCTCACGGCTCGAGACCTGGCCCAGCTCTGGGACCAACTCAGGTTCAACCTCGTCACCGTCGTCGTCTGCTCGACCCTGATTGTGTTTCTGGTCACTCTCTACTTCATGACCCGACCCAGGAAAGTCTACCTCGTCGACTTCGCCTGCTACAAGCCCGACCCGGCCCGGATATGCACCCGCGAGACCTTCATGGAGCGCTCGGAGCTCACGAAGGCCTTCACCGAGGAGAACCTCGCTTTCCAGCGGCGGATCCTCGAGCGGTCTGGCCTCGGGCAGCGGACGTACCTGCCCGAGGCGGTGCTACAGGTCCCACCGAACCCGTGCATGGCAGAGGCGCGGGCGGAGGCTGAGACCGTCATGTTCGGGGCCGTCGACCAGCTGCTGGCCAAGACTGGGGTCAAGGCCAAGGACATAGGGATCCTCGTCGTGAACTGTAGCTTGTTCAACCCGACGCCATCATTGTCGGCGATGATCGTAAACCACTACAAGCTCAGAGGGAATGTATTGAGCTACAATCTTGGTGGGATGGGCTGCAGCGCTGGATTGATTTCTATTGACCTCGCTAAGCAGTTATTACAGGTTTGGATTCTTTTTTCCTATTCTTCAAAGTATAAGTTTGATGGTGGAAACTTTCTGTGAACAATATCCTCAATGTTATCAAAGCAAACAAGGAATGGAAACTTTCATCGACAAAATAAGTGCTAAATATAAGTTGGGTAACGGGAATTTTATTAGGTTCACTATTGAATAGCAGGCCATTTTATGATTGTGTCATCTAATCTAACAACATTTCATAAAAATTAGAATCATGACAAAAAACACCAACTTTATTTAGGTTGTGCAGACAGTAAAACTTAAGGTATTTTCTTTCCCTAGTTTACGCTTTTGTTGGTTGGGAAGTGGGAGTTTGTCAATCCAAGATTCATTTTGGCTCAGAATATAGGTCACCGAATCTAGGAAAGAGTTCCTGTCCCGTCCACATGTTCTTGCTTGCCCTCAGCAATAAATTCACGAGGCCGGTGGCTCAGGGTACCTACTTTTCGGTCATTTAGAGTCTTGAATTGATTATCTACTCCCAACTGTATCTGTACTTACATATATATCTCTAGAGATGCAATAAGTAGGTCAGAATAATAAACCCAATCGTATATTGGCTTAGCTAGAGTTGAAATAGGATTTTCGCATTTATGAATTCGATATATGACGATGGTATTGAACTGAGCTTCATACCTTCTAATATCCGGACCATCTACTAGGTGCAAAAGTTTCTAGGTTCTCTTGCCAGGGAAATTTAATTTTGGTCTTATGAAAATGAAACTTCGGCCTAATTTTATTATTTTTCTTATGAATCAATCACTAGGCACACCCTAACTCTTATGCCCTAGTGGTGAGCATGGAGAACATCACCCTCAACTGGTACTTCGGTAATGACCGGTCGATGCTCGTCTCAAACTGCCTCTTCCGGATGGGCGGCGCAGCAATCCTCCTCTCCAACCGGTCCTCAGACCGCCGCCGCTCCAAGTACCAGCTCATCCACACCGTGCGCACCCACAAAGGCTCAGATGACAAGAGCTACAGCTGTGTGTTCCAACGAGAGGACGACAAGAAGAAGATTGGCGTGTCACTCTCCAAGGACTTGATGGCGGTCGCCGGGGAAGCCTTGAAGACCAACATCACGACCCTCGGCCCGTTAGTGCTCCCGATGTCGGAGCAGCTCTTGTTCTTCATGACTTTGGTCGCAAGGAAGGTGTTAAAGATGAAGATTAGGCCGTACATTCCTGACTTCAAGCTGGCCTTCGAGCATTTTTGCATCCACGCTGGAGGTCGAGCTGTTCTCGACGAAATAGAGAAGAACCTCGAGCTCACCGATTGGCACATGGAGCCATCACGAATGACTCTATACCGTTTCGGGAACACGTCGAGTAGCTCATTGTGGTACGAATTGGCCTATTCGGAGGCCAAAGGAAGGATTAGGAAAGGTGATAGGACATGGCAGATCGCTTTTGGGTCCGGATTCAAGTGCAATAGCGCGGTTTGGCAGGCGTTGAGAACCGTCGACCCAGCGAAGGAAAAGAATCCATGGATGGATGATATTCACGAGTTCCCTGTCCATGTTCCGAAAGCGGTGTCCATCGGATCTACCACGAAATAAGTGCATCGGTCGGGACGTTGCCAATATAGGCGAGGTTGATTTTGAAGGACATGCAGAACCTTAATTCTCCTTTTAACTTGTGTTCAAGCGCAAGCATCATCCCAAATCTACTCGACATTAAACTTTTCTTCTCCTGGAATCGATTCCTGGAAGAAGTGTGCATTTAGCTTTGTAATTGTCCATATGACCGGTCAAAGCAGGTTTTCTATAGCTGGATTTATTGAATAAACTATTGTGAAGTACACCTATAATGAAAAAATAAATTTGAGACTTCGAACTTTATATTCCACGAAGGCTTTTAGATGTTATTACCTCTCTGAATGATAAAATTACGAAAAAAAGTCCTCAATTTATTACACTTACGTAAATTCAATTTTAAACATTTTAATTTGGCTATTTACTCTTAAACATTTTGACGATTTATCAATTCGGTCCATTAGGTCAATTTTGACTAGAATTCATTGACGTGGACCCCATCTATCTTATGTAATACTAGTAGCACGACGTGAATAATTTTTATAATTTTTTATTTTTCATCAATTTTATTTTATTTTATTGTCCTTTTATATTCTATTATTTTCATTGTGGCTGGCGAGCATCATGGCCCTTGTTGGTCTCAAGTGAGAGTCGCCACACTTTAGCCTAGGTGAGCCCTCGCTATTTGTTTGGCAAGGGATGACCCTCGCCTGGCTATGAGGGTGGAGCCCTTGCTAGGCAATAAGCTTACAACATGCTCATATCCTTAAAAGAGGATTTTTTCATGATATTTTCCCTATCTAAATCATTGATTTCATTTTGGAATTTATCTAGATAGACAATTTAATGAATGATGTGGAATTATTTGAGTTTGTTAAATGAGACATGTTAAGATAATGAAAGGTAAGCCCTATCTTACACACAATCATTTATCTAGGAGATGAGTGGAAAAATTCCATCTACTCAAGGTAAAGAGTGATGAGAGACATTTCATTTCTCTATCTTAAACACTATAGGAAAACCGTTGTTTGACCCATTTGAGCTTGAGTATTTGGAAAATTCTTTCATATTACATTTGTTGAAACCACCCAACATTGCGCTAGAATGGAGGTAGGGTTGACATTATAATGTGAGAAAAATGGATAAAACTTGCTTGCACTCACTTATATCAATCATTGAGTGTCTTTATTGTAGGTGATCTCAAACGAGAATTTATGTGCCTTAAGATGATGAAGAGAATTTCTTTTTTCTATTGTATACATTCTTATATTTTGCATAGCCCAATTGAGCCTACAAACTCATTTCCCAAACCAATTGGTGATCATCCCTATGCTTGAGCATGGCACATGAGTTACCACAATGAATCAACATGATCCAAAGAGTCAATTGAAGATGAATACCTTGAGAAGCCAAAGTGTTGAACTATTCAAGAGCCAATGGAAATGCAACCGAGAGTGTGATAAGTTTGTGAATTTTCCGCAAGAAAATTCCAAAAGAAATAAGAGAAAATTCCACGATATGTGTAAAACTCTTTTTATTAAACTAATTTGAAGTTTTAAAATTTAATTGTACTTTTTGAAAGTTTAAGATTTGATTGCACTTTCATGATAAGTTTTAGAACTCGATTGTACTATTGTTATAAGTTTTAGGACTTGATTGTACTTTTTGAAATTTTTAGAATTCAATGATAAGTTTTAGGACTTTTAGTGTACTTATTTTATTTTTTTAAGTAGTAGTCGTCGTCGAGGTGATTGAGAGTTTTAACTATTTATGGTTATCCAGATGCTTCTTTTCCAAGCCTTGTTTTTAATGTGGGTGCTTGCTTTGAAAAACATTTGAATATCTGTAGATCATCTAGAGTTGGATTCAGTCTTTTCCAGAATTTGATGATTCTTTAGAAATTGTTTTCGTATCCAAGTGTGCTTTCCCGGATTCCCAGATAAGTAGCGGCAGCTATGTATTCTATCTTTAATTAGCATCTGCATTTTCATTACTCATCATTGCATTTTGAAAGATGGGTGTAGGCTCATTGAAATTTATCTCTCCAACAAAAATAGTCATTACATTGCATTTGCACCATCAAAATTTAGGTATTATTTATCTTCAAATTAAACCTTCACGAGCAAATTTTCAAAGAGGGATAATTGTTAACACCTAAATTTTGGTCATTCTTCTTAGTCATTTCTTAAACTAAACATGCAATTTCTAAACAATAGGTGAACTAATTCTATGTGACATGCTTTTTATGTTTTCTTTTTTAAATAAAATTCGGAATTAAAATTGCCTAATAATTAAACATGCAATTTAAATTAAGGAAAAGAAAATTGTCTTGGGAATGAGGTCGGATCGGGCAATTTCATGATTATGAATTATATTATGGACATGAGATTAAATTGGCAATTTTCCGTGCAATCGCAAATTGTATTTAGGGCGTGAGATTGGATTAACGATTATAATACGTTAGGAAATTAGTTGCTCAAGATTTTGGATATGATAATATATCTAGGAATTCAATCATATGCATCCACAATATTTCAAATAAGGAAGCGAAATATTTGAAAATCAAATTAGACAAGATTTTCACCTAATCTGAACATTTGTTTTCATCCACAAATCTCAAATAAGGAAGTGAAATATTTGAAAATCAAATTAGGCAAAATTTTTACCTAATCTGAATATTTGTTTTCAAATTTGGATCGACGGATGGTAGCTCGCGAATCACGATCGGGACGGTGACCAGCGATGGTGCCTCGGTATCACAGCGATGGACTCACGGCGGGATGGGCTTATGGGTGAGAGGTGGCGACGATGCAAGTGACTGTCAGACGGCGGGAAGCACCTGGGAACCTGCAAGAAAAATCACCAAACGCATGGAATTGTTTTGTTGAGTTTCTAGTATCATGATTAACTCGGTTGAACACGTCGGGGACCAGTCACACTTTTCCGCTCCAACTCTTTATACTTTTCTGTTTATTTCTTCCTCTGGGAAGGTCCAGCCGATGGAATGCTCCTGAGGATCTCCCACTCTGACATTCTTATTTAAATCTTCAATTCACCACCCAACTTTTGTCCTCTTCTCTTCTATCCACTCTCGATCACTGACGGTGAAGCGGTGTGGGACGGACCGAGGTTTCGTGGACACCAGAGAAGACAAAAAACTTGCTGGTCGTAAGAGAGATCTTCAACAAACACGTCGGAGATGCAGGAGCCCGCCAGGACTGCTTTAATGTTTGCTGGATTCGCTGGACGTCTTGGCTGAGCAGCTCTCAGTGGCAGGTCCAGCAGCAACTGGTCGTGATTAAAAGTTCGGCAACGGTGAAAGGAGGGCAGCAGAGAATCACCAAGGGCTCGCGGTGCCCCAGGGATCAGTGACGGTGCAAAGTGCTGGCGTTGCGGCTTGCCGATGGGGCTTCGTAGCAGCAGCGCTTTCGTCAGCACGGCAGGTCGTCGGGATGGAGCAGCGATAGCAGTAGGCGGCGCCTGAGTGTACACACCGCCATACAAATTTAGATAGGATAATTGCACAACTCCGTCCTCCCAACTCTTATTACCAATAAAAGAAAGAAGAAACAAAATGCGTTTCTCTTTATTGTATCCTACTTATTTCTTTGTCTAAGATGAGAGTTTCCTTACTGGAATATACCAAGCATATGAGGACATTTGACTCCAAGAAAGATCTACTACCAACCAAATTGCCTGGCTAAGATTCCATTCAGGGTAGTGGCCAATCGGCATGGGTGGAAACTATTGAATATTATAAAACGATATGGTAATTTAATTGCTTATAGTATAATAAACAAATTATTACTAAGGAAATTCTGGAGCCACTATGTGCTTGGAAGGACTAGCGGATGCCACATTAAAGAAATTTTCCTGCTGTTGAAAAAATCTGCATTATAATATAGTTTATCACTCTAGTGCAAGTTGCCATAATCATGCATACTATTTTATCGACAGCTAATTATTTCATTGCGAATGATTGGATGTTCTGGACATGGACCAATGACAAGACATTGATAAGTTGCCAATTCCTAGTCAGACCACTAGAAATAGTTGTTGGAGAAAACTTCCTTATTTGTTTTAAGTTGACAAAACATTTTCATTAGTTTAGTCTAAAGACTCATAGACTCTATCGTCAAAGTCTGAAGACCTCCAGACTCAAGATTCAAAGTCTACCCTCACTGATAGTTTCCAGACCGACGAAGAGAAGACTTATCCAGATGCAAGTATATTCTTAAGGATTTGGTTCGTACGGTTGAAGAAGATCTCACAGCTGGAGATAGCATCTCGTGATCTATTATTCTCATTGAAATCAATTTGGATAATTAGATCTGGTGATTGACGAAGTATACTTGGAATGTTTTACTTATGGAAACCTAGATCCTGATTGTATAGGTGAGCAGGATTGGTAGGCTATCATCACATTTCTTAAATAAACTCGAGATCTCCCTAATTGATTCTGTCCAATGGTATGATTGGAAGAACTCCTTTGGAAAGTGCCAACGGATATGAAGGCATGGAGGAGTATATAAGGAAGACGCTCAAGTTATTCGATGAGTGTGCGTGATAGAAGAATTCTAAAGTGTGAAGCTCCTAGTTTTTTGTTATTTCATTCGCTGAGCTTATACTGTATTCGAAAGAGAGATAAATACTTGTGAGACCTTGAAGAAGTGTAGTAGAGTCTCTACACTATGGAATCAATGACATGAGACTGCAATATCTCTTTTGATTCTTAGTAAAATCTAGCCGGTGGACTGTCAGTGCGGGAAAGTGGACGTAAGCTTGGTCTAAGCCGAACCACTATAAACTCCATGTTTCAATTCTTTTTCCCTAAACTCTTTGCTTTAACTTATAGTCTTATATATATGTTCTATGTCCTTTATATCTTCAGTCTATTATTATCGAAAGACAAATTAAGTTGCTAAGTTTTTATAAAAACTTCCTTAACACCTATTCACCCCTCTAGGTGTTCTTACTAGTCATTTCAATTGGTATTAGAGCCCGTATACTCATTTAATTGAAGTGTTTTTACTTCTGAGTTAAAGATCTATGGCTAGTATGTTGGCTCTAGGTTTGGTTGAAGGCCAAAGCAACACTAGACCACCTTACTTCGATGGAAAGGAATACAGCATATGGAAAAACAAGATGAAAGCATTCCTAAGATCGAGAGATCCTCTGGAATGGGATGTGGTAGAAAAAGGAATCATTCTTAAAGTTGCATCAGTTTCAGAAAGAGGAAAAGAAGCTGCAGTTGCAAGCGAGATGACTCAAGAAGAAATAACCAAGAGACAAGCTCTTGATGCTAAAGCAATTTATTCATTATATTGTGCTTTATCCCCTACTGAGTATAACGGAATATCTTCTTGTGAAACAGTTAAAGAAGTCTGAGATAGGTTGCACATTACCTATGAAGGAATTGATCGAGTGAAAGAAACAAGGATTAATATTCTACTCGAACATTATGAAGCCTTCAAGATGAAATTAGGAGAACTTATCACCGATATGTTTAGTCATTTTACTGAGATAGTAAATGGTCTAGAATATTAGGGACAACCAATATTAGAACCAATGAAGGTCAACAAATTGTTGCGTGTACTCTCCAAAGACTGGAATCACATAAAGACTTCAATAAGAGAAACACAAAGGATCATGCCGCTTTTTGTAGACGAACTAGTTGGCACACTTCAGTCCTATGAAGCGGAGAAAATCAATGAGGAGGAAGATCCTAAAGGTAAGAAATCAATTGCTTGGAAATCTAACGATGATTCTGATGTTACAGATTCTGAAGATGATATGAATGATGAAGAGTTAGCCCTTATGATAAAAAGGTTCATGAAATTGAACAAAAAGGGAAGAAGGTTCAATTGGAAGAAACAGAGCACTCAAAAGTTTTTCAAAACAAATCTACTGAGGATGATGAAACCAATAAAGATGTGATCTGTTTTGAATGCAAGAAAAATGGACACATTAGACCCAACTGTCATATATTGAAGAAAAAGAAGGGAAAAGCCGAGAAATACAGGAAGGCTCTCAAAGCAGAGACATGGAGTGTTACTGAATGCGAATAAAGTGATGAATACTATGCTAACATTTGTTTGATGGCAAAATCACAATCAGACTCAGACTTTGAGATAGATACAGACTCAGACTCAGATAGTGAAATCGAGGTAAGCAATCTAAAGATTCCTATTAAAGTCTCGAAATACAATTGATGAGTTTTGTCTTAGTCTCAAAACCTCTCTTAAGAGGATTTCCGAGCTAAAAAGGGAGAATTCTACACTGAAACAACAAGAAAACTCTTGGAAAGAAAAGTTTGAAAATTTAGATAAAAGCTTTGATGTTTTAAAAGAAAATGCTGACTCTCTTTCAAAAGAAAATAATCTTTTAAAAATTGACATGTCAAGTATTTCAAAAAGATTTTCAATAGGATCTGAAAAGCTGGAAAAGATTCTTTCAGTTTAAAGACCTTACTTCAACAAGTCAAGCTTGAGAATGACTTCAGAAATTGTCCCTCTAATCGATTTTCCAAAAGTAAAAGAATGAATCAAACAAAGACCAACAAAGACTTTTTACATGAATCATTTTCAAAAAGTTTTTATAAAACCTGTTGGTCAAAGTGCTCTCAAATGTTCAAATTGCAACAACTTAGAACATTTTGAGAAAGAATGTCCTATGGTTTGGAGACCTATTAAGAAGGAATGGACAAAGACTGTGTATTGCACTAACTCCTTTGGACCCAAGAAAATATGGGTACCAAAGAAAGCTTGAGTTTCCTTTTTAAATTATAGGTCACCTTCAAGAAAAAGGTTAAATGGTATTTTGATAGTGGTTGCTCAAGACATATGATTGGAGACTCAGGTTGTTTTAGAAAACTTGTTCAAAAGAGTGGTGGAAAAGTTTCTTTTGGTGGAAATAGCAAATGAAGAATTGTTGGATGTGGAATTGTAAAGATTGGAAGTCTCATAATCAACAATGTCTCCTTGGTGGAAGGACTAAATTACAATCTACTCAGCATTAGCCAACTGTGCAACACTGGATTCAAAATCAATTTTCAAGAAGGAGTATGTTCGGGAACTAGTAAAGATTTTTCTCAATCTTTTATTGGATGAAGACATGGGAACATCTATCTTCTAGATATAAAACCAGAAAGTTTTCAATGTTTGATTTCAATTCAAGATGAAGCAAATCTTTGGCATCGAAAGCTTGGCCATGTCAATATGAAGTAAATTGCCAAGATCTCTTCCAAAAATCTTATTCGAGAACTACCCAACCTGAAGTATCAAAATTTTGACTTATGCACACCATTTGTGTTGGGAAAACATGTTAGAAGTTCTTTTAAACTAGTAAATCAAGTTTCTACTAATCGTGTTTTATAGCTTCTACATATGGATCTCTTTGGACCAACCATAACTCAAAGCATTGGTGGAAAGAGATATTGATTTGTAATTGTGGATGATTATTCACGATTTATTTGGGTCTACTTTCTGGCAAATAAGTTTGAAAATTTCTCTCACTTTTCAAAGTTTGCCAAGAAAGTTCAGAATGAGAAATGATATGTTATTTCAAGCATACAAACAGACCATGGAGGTGAGTTCGAAAATCAAGACTTTGCAAAATTTTGTGATGATTCAGGCTTTCAGCATGTTTTTTCTTCTCCATATACTCTAGAGTAGAATAGAGTTGTGGAAAGAAAGAATAGATCTCTACAAGAGATGACAAGAACTCTTTTAATAGAAAGCAATATTTCTTCTCGTTTTTGGGCTGAAGCAGTTTCTATAGCTTGTTATATTATTAATAGAGTATTCTTAAGGCCTATTCTGGAGAAAACTCCCTATGAGTTATTCAAAGGAAAAAAAACTAATTGTTTCTTACTTTCATGTGTTTGGTTGTAAATGTTTTGTTTTGAAAAATGCGAATGATCGAACTGGTAAGTTTGAAGAAAAATCAGATGAAGGAATCTTCCTTGGCTACTCAACCTCAAGCAAAGCTTATAGAGTGTTCAACAAAAAGACTCAGACCGTGGAAGAATCTATGAATGTTAAATTTTAAGACGCTCTGCAAAATGAACCGATTTAGACTCAACCAGAAGAATCTGAATCTACTTTGCAACTTACAAAGTCTACTTCCCCTGAAGTAAATCAGACTTTTGAAGATCATTAACAAATTGAAGTTGAAGAATCAACTGAAAATCAGCAAGTTATTAGACCAACCGACAACTGGAAGCACAAGTCTAGTCATCCCAAAGAACTCATCATTGGTGATGTTAATGAAGGGATTCGCACTAGATCCAAAAAGTAAGAAGAGTCTAGCGTTGTGGCACTTATTTCTGAAATAGAACCCAAAAGCATAGAAGAAGCTTTAGCTGATGAAAGCTGGATTGAAGCAATGCAAGAAGAATTCAGACAATTTAGCATTAACGATGTTTGGGAATTAACTCCTAAACCAAAATGCAAATCCATCATTAGAGCTAAATAGATTTTCAGGAACAAGATGAACGAAAAAGGAAAAGTGGTAAGGAATAAAGCAAGACTCGTGGCCAAAGAATATACGCAAAAAGAAGGGAGAGATTATGATGAAACTTACGCACCATTAGCTAGGTTAGAAGCAATTAGTTTATTACTTGCTTTTGCCTATTATAAAAATTTCAGGTTATTCCAAATGGACGTCAAGAGTGCATTCTTAAATGGATTTATTCAAGAAAAAGTTTATATGAAACAATCTCCTGGATTTGAAGATCCAAAGAAACCAGATTCAGTATTCAGACTAAAAAAGGCCTTATATGGATTAAAGCAAGCACCTCGAGCATGTTTTCTAAGACTATGCATGATGAATTTGAGATTAGTATGATGGGTGAACTCTCATTCTTTCTCGAATTACAAGTAAAACAATTGAAGGAAGGAATCTTTATTTACCAAGAAAAATATGCAAAAGAACTCGTCAAAAGTTCGGTTTGGAGAATTGCAAAAAGACAGAGATACCAATGTCAAGTTCTTCGAAGCTGGACAAAAATGAAGGAGGGAAGAAAGTTGACCAGAAACTTTACATGAGTATTATTGGTTCACTTCTTTCTTTTACTACTTCTAGACCTGACATTTTGTTTAGTGTTTACATTTGTGCTAGATTTCAATCTGATTCCAAAGAATCTCATCTAAGTGCTGCGAAACGCATCATCAAATATGTTACAACTACCTCAAAGTTAGGTCTGTGGTATCCCAAAGAAGGAGACTTTACTCTTCTTGGATATTCAGATGCAGATCTAGCAGGTTGTAGAGTTGATAGAAAGAGTACATTAGGTATTTGTCAATTGCTGGAAAACAGGACAGTATCTTGGTTCTCAAGGAAGCAAAGCACTGTGGCTCTCTCAACAGTAGAAGCAGAATATGTGGCTCTTGGAAGTTGCTGTTCTCAAATCTTATGGATGAAACAACAACTGAGAAACTTTGGAATTGAAGATTCATGCACCGAGATCAAATGCGACAACACCAGCGCAATCAATCTTACAAATAATCCAATTCTTCATTCAAGAGCAAAGCATATAGAAATCCGACATCACTTTATTAGAGATCATGTCCAAAGTGGAGAAGTTATGATCCAGTTCATTGATTCAAAGAATCAACTGACGGATATATTTACAAAGCCACTGGAGAAAAGCCTATTCGAGTCTATACGCACTAGACTGAACATCACATCCTTTAACTATTAAAGTCTGAAGATGCTCAGACTTAGAGGTAAAGTCTGAAGGTACTCAGACTCAGAAGGCCAAGAGTTACGACTGTAAGTTATTTTTGGTTTTAGTAATTTAAAATTCTTGGAAAGGTACGTTTACTTATCGCTAATTGATCGGAATTATCTTTCCAAGTTTTGTTCTTAAATTAATTACATTTATTCACTTTTAAAAAGGCAATTATTCAAAAATGTAGTTATTCATTTTCGAAAAAGAAGTTATTATTTTCAAAAAGGCTTTCTATTTTTCCTTTTTGTGACGTTTTGTTTACCTTGCTTCACTCGCTTTGTATACTGTAGAAATCCATCTTCTTCGTTTTTCACTCGCAAACCCTAACTTACTCCCACTTGCTCTCACTTTCTCTGTTGTTTAATCCAAAAAGTTTTCATCTTTTCGAGCAAAGTTGTGAATTTCTTCCTTGAATTGACAATGTCTTCAAGAAAGTCATTGAGAATCGCAAGCAGGGGACCACACGATATGCCTGAGGGTCCTACCCATTTTGACTTAATTGAGGAAGAAGATTCTTTACCTCCACAGCAACCAAGTCAGCGACAACATTCTCAGCAGCGTCACACTCCTCCATCGACTCATATTGAAGAAGAAATTGTGGAAAATGTTGAACCAGTAAGGACTCTTTCTCCTAAAGTTGCTTTCAAGCTTTACTCTTGCTTGAAAAAGGGAGGTACTGTTATGTCATTGATTGATGAGTTTTTAAGAGAAAGATGATACAGAAATGAAACCATGTTCTTGCGTGACATGGAAAAGATGGGAATTGCTGAAAAAGGGTCGACTGAGAAGGTCTTTGCTAATTTTCCTAGTGACTCGCATTTTGGTACGGCGAATCAACCCGAAGGGCAGGATGACGATGAGATAATGTTTACACATTTCCAGCCTAGATCTGGTGTGGCTGCAAATGTTGCAGGTAACAGTTCAAGTCTTTTTAGATCGAAGAATCACAAAAGGGTCTATTTGGACTTAATGAAGAGAGGGGTCATAAACCCTAGAAGTGTTGATTTTGATTTCCTTGATTCGGTGAAAGTCAATCTGCGTGAGAAGTTTGCTCTGTTGTAATTGGAGCACTTTTGTTATGAATCAATTGCTGCTTATCTAGAACTTACGGCCTATTTCTATTCAAATCTATCTTTTGTGGATGCAAACAGTTTTTCTTTCACTGTGAAAGATAAGGAGTTCGTGGTGAACATAAATACTTTGGCTGACCTAATTGGGGTGGAAAGAGGGTGTTTCAAACCAATTAGTGTATCTGTTGCTCAAGCTACTCTGTCTTTGGTGCAAGGCAGGATTCCTGAAGGCAAGACATCCTACTCGAGGATGAATGCCACCAATATCTTACTACACAAGATTGTGATCAATTGCATTAGGCCAAAATCGACATCCAAGATTGACGTGTCTTGGTCTTAAGCAAAATTGATGCATGCCATCAATATCGGTTACAAATTCTCTCTGCCTCACACCATCTTGTTTCACATGTACAGGACTGTCGTGAAAGATAAGGGACAACTCCTTTATTCTGCTCTTATCACGCGCCTTTTTAGGCATTTTCACATTCACATTCTTGCTCCTCTGTGTCTGACCAGCATTACTTCGATGGTGATTGGATTCAAAATGATCACCAAGATGCGACTAAAAGAGCTTAACAAGGTCCTAGAGTGCATGAAGGAGAAGTCTCCAACAAAGGCGAAATCAGTTTCTACATGTTGACACCTGACACCCAATCCATAAAAATTAGGGATTTTTAACCCCTAAAAAAAAAAAAAAAAAATGCATAAGAACAAATAAAATGGAAAAAAAAAAAAAAAAGGGAAAATTGATTTGATTGATTATGCATGAAAAATTTGAAATTCTGATGAGTATTCGGATTTTGTTAAATGCAGAAGCAATTTAAAAATCAAGTGAAAAAAGGGTAAGAATTTTTGCAAATTGAAAGAAATCTGAGCAAGATCGAGCTGATTGCGAAATCATGCTCTAATTTATAGATTTGATTTAATGTGACAAGAGATGGAAATTTGGGAAATGCCATATAAAGCGGTCGTTTGGAATCACTATAAAAAGAGAGTCATTTCTTGTAACAAAAGAGGCTTTTTCCAAAAAAAATTGAGAGCAAAATTCAAAGAGAAAGAAAATTTTTTGAGAAAATTCTTTTGAAAAGAAAAAGTTAGAAAAAAGAGGAAAAGTGAAAAAGAGGGAAGTGACTGGTCGGTGAAGTGACGTGAAAAAAAGAAGAAGGAAAAGAAGCGGGCGTCCGTTCGTCTCCCTTTCTCTGGTGCCTGTTTGGCGTCTCCGTTGGCCATCGCACCGGCTGTCCGCCGGTGCCGCCACTGCGCCTCTACTACTGCCGTTGATCGTCCTGCTCTCCACCGTCCCCATTCGAGCATCAACAGCTTCGCCACCGTTGGAGCTTGCGCTCAACGACCATCGCCTCCATCATCGCCGCATCAGATCTCACCGCACCGGCCCGTGACTCGTCCATCGTTCGAGATCCCGCCGCCGACACCCATGCCTCCCTGCATTCCGCGACCCTAGGCTCACGCCCGACGCCGTCGCCACCCCCTGTCTCCCGCTCGTCCACAAGCACCGCGCGACGCTTCACCGTTTGAGATCCCTCCGTCGGCCCCTGCCAACCTCCGTCTAGTCACACCGTCGCCGTTCGCCAGCCACGCTAGACGCCGCTCCTTCGCCGGTCCCCCTGCCGGAGCCCCAACGTTGCCGGCCAACCACCGTCCGCCCGGCGTCGCCCCTCTGTCCCTGTCATTTACCCCCGCGTTTTTTTTTTTTTTTTTTAAAACTTTTTACTTTTACATTTTACTTTCTTTACGGTTTAGTTTATTTTACTCTTTTTTATTTTTATGTTATTTTTCTGTTTATTCCATTTGATAGCATTTTTTTTTAGGTTTAGTTATTTAATTTGTAATATTGGATGTTAATATTTGTAAATTTAGTAGGCATTATCCGTAGGGATTTTGTCCAAAATTATTATAATTATTAATTTGATCCGAGAGACATCGGATCATTTTTTTAATTATTTTAATTGTTGGGCTTTTTTGGTAGAATTTCAATTGTTAGATCACTATAATTATTTAATTTGGTCCGTAAGATTTCGGATAAGATTTTTAATTATTTTGATTTCTTTGCTGTGATGATTAGGGTTAGAATAATTGTTAATTTGACTTGTGAGACAACATGTTATTTTTTTGATTATTTTAATCATTTATTTGGTGACTATATTGATTGTTTAGATTTAATATTTATTTAATAATTATTCATCTTTTAAAAAATAAATCAAAAATCAAAAATCAAAATCTTGCATGAGCATATAGGTTTAGTAAATCAGACATGTAGGTTTAGTAAATTAGATTTTTTAGGATTATATTTTTAGGATTGCATTTTTAGATAATTTTTAAATAGGTTAGGGTTGGACTTAAATAACCTTTTTTTTTTCAAATAGGGTTTTAGATGATGTTTGCACATTTTAATTATCTCATTTTTCTAAAAAAATAGTTTTCTAAAATAGGATAGGGTTTAAGTCAAATTAATCCCTAAAATAAATTAGAAAATTATTTCTTTTTAGATAGTTTAATTAGGGTTTATTAATTCCGAATTTCAATAAAAAAATACAAAAAATATTAGGTGCATGTTAATTAGTTTGCATAATAGGTTCATTTAATTAGAATTTGTTTGTTAGTAAAATTAGGTCATGTAGTTAAAATGCATGTTTTATGATAAAATTCTAATTTCAAGAAAACCCAAAAAATAATTGCTTACTTTGTGTGTTTACTTCTTTTGATGCAATTTGTTTGATTCATTGAGTGTTTAATAATGATTGAGCACCGGTGTGATCACCTTTCTTCATGATAGAGATTTAGGTTGAAATAAATCAAAACTGCCTGCAAAAATATTTTTGAAAATAAAAGAATGGTGTCGAAAGGGCATTAGAGAAATCTAGTGTAAACAAGTCCCCGTATCCATAGTCTCTGGTTCATAGGAGTAAAATAATTATCCTATTATTTTACTTAGGTGTCTAATCGACTTACCACAAACTGATTAGTGGCGACTCCTAGATAAAATCCATTTGCATATTAAAAACTCGAACCTAAGTTGTGAATTGGTATGGGCTTGGGAAAGCCCGAGCTAAGTTTAAAACTTAGTAGTCCATTAGCCTAAATCCTAGGTGGTGCACCCGAAATTTAGGTCGTAACATTACAAGGGCGAAAAGAAAAGGCAAGGAGCCCATGGGTGCTTCAACAAAGAAGAAGATAACTCTTATCTTGCAGGATGAAGAAGATGAGGATGAGATGACTCTCTCTACCCTGAGGAACTTGAAAAGTTTCCTTAGTTTTCAAGAGACTAGAGAAGAGTCTGAGAAAAGAGATGTAGACAGAAGAGAAAGAAGAAGAAGAAGAAGAGAAGCAAAAGAGGAAGAGGAAAGAAGAGTAGAAGCAGAAGAGGAAGAAGAAAGAAGAGAAGGAGAAGAGGAAAAAGGAGAAGAGGAAGGAAGAGAGGAAGAAGTGGCTCGAGATGAATCTTTTGAGCCTACTTTGGCTGTATCCTTGTCAAGCAATTCTGGAAAGACGAAGAGTGGAATTGCTGGTGAGCAAGCTCAAGCACAACATCACACCCATGTTGACGTAGAACAAGAACAAGAATCCATCTCTCCTCCCAAAGGCACTCGTTCAGGGGGAGATGCGGTTAGACAAGGTGGATCAACACTTGGACTTGACTCAGCTGGACCCAGTTCTGCCACAGCACATTTAGCAAATTTTCGCGACTGCTAGAAATTCTACTGGATGTCAGGAAAGAGCAGTATGCTGTGAGCTATGAATTGCAAGTTTTCAAGAAGGCTTTCATGTCCACCTCAGTGTTTCTACACGATCAGTTAAATGCCCTGAAGACGCAAGTGCAAGATTTTGTGAAGGGTGCAGATTTACTGCCATTGAAGGAGACTATCGAAAAACTTGAGAAGACAGTGCATTCAATGAAAGAATTCCAGCTTGTTCACCTGCCCAAACAGCCTTGACTTTCTTCATTTAAAAAAAAACTCTTTTATTTGTTCTCCACTTTTTGCTGTTGACAAAAATGGGGAGAATGTTGATGTAGATTTGATATTTGTTTGCTTTTGACTTTGAATTTATGGACTTATTCCTTGTTTTGTTTGGTTGTAGATTGTTTTGATTTGATCCTTTGATGCCTGCAGTTACTTAGGCCTCGTTAATGATTATGGAAGAATAGTTGATTTGCAGGACTAACATGTTATCTGTGGTTGCATAATCATTACTATTCATATCCTAATCCACTTATCTTTTATGAAATATCTTGTTTTGCTTAAGTGTTGTTTTGCAGGACAAAAGTGTTCAAATTTGTAGGAAAGTTTTGTCACCATAAAAAATGGGAGATTGTTGGAGAAAACTTCCTTATTTGTTTTGAAGTTGACAAAATGTTTCCATCAGTCTAGTCTGAAGACTCATAGACTCTATCGTCAAAGTCTGAAGACCTCTAGACTCAAGATTCAAAGTCTACCCTCATTGATAGTTTCCAGATCGACGAAGAGAAGACTTATCCAAATGCAAGTATATTCTTAAGGATTTGGTTCGTACGGTTGAATAAGATCTCACAGCTGGAGATAGCATCTCGTGATCTATTAGTCTCATTGAAATTAATTTGGATAATTAGATATGGTGATTGACGAAGTATACTTGGAAGGTTCTACTTATGGAAACCTAGATTCTAATTGTATGGGCGAGCAAGATTGGTGGGCTATCATCACATTCCTTAAATAAACTCGAGATCTCCCTAATTGATTCTGTCCAACAGTATGATTGGAAGAACTTCTTTGAAAGGTGCCAACGGATTTGAAGGCATGGAGGAGTATATAAGGAAGACGCTCAAGTTATTCGATGAGTGTGCGTGATAGAAGAATTCTAAAGTGTGAAGCTCCTAGTTCTTTGTTATTTCATTCGCTGAGCTTATACTATATTCGAAAGAGAGATAAATACTTGTGAGACCTTGAAGAAGTGTAGTAGAGTCTCTACACTGTGGAATCAAGGACGTGAGACTGTAATATCTCTTTTGATTCTTAGTGAAATCTAGCCGGTGGGCTGTTAGTGCGGGAAAGTGGATGTAAGCTTGGTTTAAGCCGAACCACTATAAACTCTATGTTTCAATTCACTTTCCCTAAACTCTTTGCTTTAACTTATAGTTTTATATATCTGTTCTCTGTCCTTTATATCTTCAGTCTATTATTATCGAAAGACAAATTAAGTTGCTAAGTTTTTATAAAAACCTCTTTAACACCTATTCACCCCCCTCTAGATGTTCTTACTAGCCCTTTCAATAGTGTGTTAGATTTGGGTGTCAACATCATAAATTACACAACACCTGTTGGCTCCAACATACAAGAACTTTCTCGTGAACATGGCTTGTTGGCAAGGAGGGAGACCTCATGAATGTGGCAAAGACAAAGGATAAAGTCCTTTTCTTTCTCAACCTTCCGATGCCTTTCACATCTTATCAGGGTTAAGTTTCAATTTTCATGCCCCATCAAAAAAATCAATTTAATTAGTATGTTGTTTTGATCTATCTCCCCTTCCAGATAGTTTTTCAAATAATTTTATTCTAATTTGAATGCATGAAAGGTAGTGAAAAAATCTAATGTTATTTCGGATTTGTGTATACTTGCTACTTTATCTAGTAGTTTTAACTTTTTGATCTTCGTTGATCCTTCCTGCAATTGCACCATTTAGTGGAAGGGGAAGCTTAATAGCTAGGTGATTGTCGCGACCAATTTTTTCGGGTGCATTACCTAAAATTAGGCTAATGGATTGCTAAGCCTAGATTTAGTTCGGGTTCTCCCAAGCCCATACCAACTCGCGATTTAAATTCAAATATCTAGCATGCAAAAATGAGTCGCCACTAATCAGTTTACGATAGGTCGATTAGACACCTAAGTAAAATAATGGGAGAATTATTTCACTTCTACGAACCAGAGATTTTGGGTATGGGGACTTGGTTACACTAGACTATCCTAATGCTCTTTCGGTACCTTTCTGTCGCGACCCAATTTTTCGGGTTTGCCACCTAAAACTAGGTTGATGGACTACTAAGCCTTTAAAGCCGAGCTTGGGCTCTCCCAAGCCCATACCAAATCGCGACTTAGGGTTTTAACATGCAAAAGATTATTATCGAGGAGTCGCCACTAATCGGTTTATGGTAGGTTGATTAGACACCTAAGTAAAATAATGAGAGTATTATTTTACTCCTACGAATCATAGATTTTGGGTACGGGGACTTGGTTACACTAGACTATCCTAGTGCCCTTTCGGTACCATTTCTTTTTAATTTTAAAAAATGTTTTGCAGGCAACTTGATTTGATTTTAATTTAGCTTCCTAACGTGTGAGGTGATCATACATATGCGCATACCACCAATTTAACACCTCAAGAAAAGCAATTAAATAACGCAAAAACATACCTTAAAGCAACGAAAGCATTTGCAATGTTAAATCAGAATTCACATCAACAATCCTAGATATGATTCCTAATTAACAAGCAATCAATTTTTTTGTTTTCACTTTATTTAATGAAAGTCATGCGATGCATTCTAATAATCTAATATGACATGATGACATGACCTAAACTATATGACATGAAGAAATGCAATAATTAAATGCAATCTAAATGATATAATTATAATGACATGCAATGCGATGCAATAACATACCAAATTATTTAAACTAAAATGACATGCCTCATGCAATTTAATATGCAAGCTATATGTCACGCGACATTTATTAAATGACTTAGTCTAATGACAAGAAATTTCTAATTAAATGAACTTAATGAAAACTAAATGACGTGCATTTGATGTTTCTATTTTTAAAATGCAATCTATCCTAAAAATTGAAATTAACTTATGCAAAGACAAATTTTGTATTTTCTTTCATGAAATTCGAATGCAAAAATGATCTAGCTAGGTTGAAATTCTATCTAATTTAAAATAAGGATTAGGTCATATTAAATCCTAATTTAAATTAAGACATTATCTCAACCTAACATGCAATCTATTTAATATGCAATGACGTGCGGAGCATGCCCTAATTCTACATGACATATGCATGATATTTTTTATTTTTAACAATGTTTGAAATTTAAAAATGCCACGTAATTAAACATGCAACTTAAATTAAACAAAAACTGAGATCCTAAATGAATGCATTTTTTGTTTTATATTTTTTAAAATCTAAAAATAAAATCTAAATTCTAGATATGCAAAATAACAAGAAATATTCTAAAACCAATTGAAATCCTAATTCAAACATCTTTTGATTTTTCTTAGTGATTTTCTAAAACAAGCATTAAATCTAAACAAACAAGATATTCAACAAATAAAGGATTAAAATAAACGAAAAAATAACTCGTTATCTCACGGGTCAAATTAACGATTATTTTTAACCCCGAACGTCACGACAAAAAATCAAAATAATTAAAAATCTAATCCGAAATCTTACGGATCAAATTAATAATTAAATTAATTCAACAATTAATATATCATAAACAAACCCCAAAAATTATCTTAATTAAAAAAATGACCCGACGTCTTACGGGTCAAATTAAATAATTACAATAACTTTAGGGACAATTCCTATCGATAATGCCTATAGGAATTATAACCTAAAAGTTACCTCACATGGTTTAAACTTAAACAACAATAATAAAACTAATTAAAAGTAAAGTAAAATAACATAAAATAAAAAAAAAAAAAAGAGAAAAACAAACAACCTAAGGAAAATGAATGGGCAGTCAAATTCGTCGGCGGCAAGGGGGGTCGCCGGCGGCGGAGCTCCGGCGCGATGGCAACGACGGATGCGGGGCTCAGGCATGGCGGGCTTCAGGCGGTGGTGGCGCGGTACGTGCAGCGCGAACGAGCTCGCGGACGGCGTCGGGGCGGCGATCAGCGCTTGGGTCGTGCGGTGCTGCACGGGCGATCGAGGGCTTCAGGCGTGGCGGGCTTCAGGCGGTGGTGCAGCGTGGACGGCTTCGGGGCGGCGATCAGCGCCTGGGTCGTGTGGTGCTGCATGGGCGGTCGAGGGTTTTAGGCGCGGCGGGCTTCAGGCGGTGGTGCAGCGCGGACGGCTTCGAGGCGGCGATACTTCAGGTGCTGGTGAGTGGGGTTCCGGCGTGGTGGCGTTCGACGAGCAAAGGCGTCGGGTCGCGGCGGTGCAGCGCGGACGGCTTCGGGGCGGCGAGACTTCAGGTGCTGGTGAGTGGGGTTCCGGCGTGGTGGCGTCCGACGAGCAAAGGCGTCGGGTCGCGGTGCGCGGGGACTGATGAAACGGCGGGGAGATCAGCAGCGCAAGGAGCCGATCACCGCACCTCCGAAGAAGATGAACAGGAACCTCTATTTTCTTTCTTCCTTTTTTCTTTTTTTTTCTTCCCTGTGCACGTTCTTCCCTTCCCCTTTTCACTGTTGCTCCTGTCTCTTCTGATTTCTCCCTGACACCTTTCTACAGAAGACTCTTTCCCTCTTTCTCCATCGGATGAGAAATTTTCCCTCTTCCTTTTTGACTTTTGGACTTTTTTTTTTTGCTCTTTTTCGAACCCAGCGAAGCCCCCCATATTTCTTCTCACCGTGCCCCTTTTATATCCAAAAGAAATTGACTTTTAATTGCTCATTTAAATCCATCTCCGCAATCTTTTTTTCAGCTTATCCCATATTGATAATGATCCAAAATCATGATGGAATTTTTTTCAAATCCAAATCTTGCCAAGATCAATTGCAACAATTTTTTTAACCATATGCCCTATCCAAAAATCCATCATATCCCAACAAAATTTCAAGATTTCTATTTTTCCATAAGATCATTTTTAATCATTAGAAAAAAAAATGGGCTTGGGCCAACTTGCTTTTCGTGGGCTTAGTCCATCTAATTTGAAACTCAAAACCATTAACTCGATCCATCCACCGTCCTAAAAATAAAAATGCAAAATATGTAAATTAAAAATAAACGCACCTAAAATTAATGCTATGCGAATGAATTATAATATTTTCAAAAGATAAAATTAACCCCTAATGACTAAATGGGCCGCCAAAATTTAGGTGTCAACACTTTCTCATTATTTATTTCGAAAAAATGTTTTGCAGGCAGCTTAAATTGATTTTAATTCACTTTCCTAACATGTGAGGCGATCATGCGGATGCGCATACCACCAATTTAACACTCAGGAAAGCAATTAAATAATGTAGAACTTACCTCAAAGCAACGAAAGCATTTACAGTGTTAGATCAGAATTCACATAAGCAATCCTAGATATGATTTCTAATTAACAAGCAATCACTCAATTTTTGCTTTTGTTTTTTAATGAGAATATAGTCCATATGCAATGCTATGCTTCTAATCTAATATGAAATAATATGGCATGACAAAATGTCCTAAACTATATGAATGAGTAAAAAAAAAAAAAAAAAACTAATGATTTCTTAATGAACATGCAATAATTAAATATGCAATCTAAATTAACCAAAATGACCTAATTCTAATGACGGACAATTTCTAATTAAATGAACCTAGCAATAATCACTAAATGACATGCATTTCATGAACCTAATTCTATATGACGTGCACATGATGATTTTTTATTTTTTATTTAACGAAAATTCGTAATTAAAATCACTAAAAATGAAAATCAAGCTAAAGTGAAATAGTATCTATTCTAAATGCTTTCTAAACATGCACTTTAAAAAAAAATCTATCATGCAATTCATCTAAATATCTATCTAAACCTAAAATTAAACATGCAATTTTATCTAATATGCAATGACGTGCAAAGAATGCCCTAATTCTAATTTTTTTTTTTTTTTTTTTTTTTTATGAAATTCGAAATTAAAATTAAACATGCAATTCACATCATAAAAAAAAAACTAACATCCTAAATGAATGCACTTTTTCTTTTTATTTTTCATGATTCAAAATAAAATCCCTATTCTAAGCATGCAAGATAATAAAAAAACAAACCTAATCCTAATTCAAACTTTTTTTTTTTGGATTTTTTCCTTTTACGAAAATAAAATTGACTCAAACGCCACGATATCAAATCAAACAAGATAAAATTGATATCCGAAAATTGACGAACCATATCTCGCGCATGAGATCGGGTTGTCCAATTTTAAAATTAAATCACGAATCGAATCTCGGGCATAAGATCGGATTGTCGATTTTTGCAAGGTATTGCGAGTCAGATTTCGGGCGCGAAAATCGAACCGACAACCCCTAATTTGAGGGGGCACTTTCACGTCGGAATATCAATCATATATTTAGGAACAACTTCACTGAAAAAACAAGCTATAGAATAAAATAAAAATAAACAAATAAATAAATAAATAAATAAAGACTACCTAATCCTCTTTTCCTTTTTCTTTTTCTTTTTGTTTTTCTGTTTTTTCTTCTTTTGCAGGCACGCTCGTGGGTGTGGGTCTCCAAGGACAGAGTGTCGATTAGTCCGGCGAGGGGCTTCGGCAAGGGTAAATTGGCGGCAGGCGGACCGGCGGTAGTAGCAGATCGCGGATGGTGCGTTGTAGGTGTCGAGTCGCTGGTTAGAGCGGCATGGGCAGAGCAGTAGGCGCAGTTGGTCGCGGGTCAAGTGAGACAGGGCGTCGCGGGCGGAGTTGAGTAGAGGAGTAGGTCGTCAGGTGAAGATGTGGGCGCGGTCAGTTGGAACTCCGATGAGGAGACAGCAGACACGCGGCGAGGGGCGAGCTGCAGTGGGGCGTTGGTGCTTGGGCGGAGGCGCAGCGCAAGGTGTTCGGCGGTGCGAGGCAAATGGCGGAGTGGCTCGGACTACCGGCGAAGGGTGTCCATATTTGGCATGGGATGCTCCGGCGGAGGCTTGGTGAGTCGCGGCAAGGAGGTTCGGCGTTCGGTGGGGCAGCAGGGAGAGACCGATGCGCAGCGGAGCTTCGCGGGTTGTTGGGTGGAGCGGCGAGGAGGTCCAGCGTTCGGCACGGTGGTGGCACGGTGAGGCGGTGTCGCGTGCGGGGCTTGCAGCGCCGCGGCGCAGGAGTGATCGGCGGCTCGGGTAGGAGCGTCACCGGCGGAAGGTTGAAGAAAAACAATGATTTTTCTTCTTGTCGCACGCTACTTCTTCCCCTTTACTTTTACTGCAGTACCTCTCTATCTTTTGCACTCACATTTACATCCCCTCTTCTTCTCTTTTATTTTTTCAGCAAAAAAAGCAAAGCCTTTACTGACTTTTCTCCCTTCAAAGCAAGAAAACCTTTTTTTGTGAAAATTTTTTAGAACCGAGAGAAAAAGAGCCCCCTTAAACCTCTCACATGCATGGCCTTTTATAGGGAAAGGAATTGGATTTTCAAATTCTTCCTCGAATCAACCTTCGCAAATCTTTTTCACAAAATTCAACCCGCGAAAGCATTCGAGATTAAGATGAAATTTTTTCTAAATCCAAATCTTTCAAAGACAAATTGCAATATTTTTTTACCCATCTGCCCTATCAAAAAAAAAAAAAAATTCATATCTCGGAAAAATTTCGAATTCCGAATTTCTCACAAGATAATTTCCGATCATTAAAAAAACATGGGCTTGGGCCAATTTGCTCGCTTCATGGGCTTAGTCCAACTAATTTAAATCCATCCGCCACCGGTCCAATAAAATGCAAACATGTAAATTAAAAATAAATGCGCCTACATCTATATGCTATGCAATTAATATATTTTTTTCAAGGATAAAATTAACCCATAATTTTCTATGCAAATAAATAAATAACTAAACCGCCAAAATTTAGGTGTCAACAGCTGCCCCCCTTTGAAGGTGAGCTCGTAGAGGTTGTCTTTAAAGAAAAATTGAGACCTAAATTTTGAACATGCATATGCATTGAATGATTTTTTTTCTCGGGAAATGAATCCCATTTTTTTTTAAATGCAATTTATATGATGCATGAAAATGCTAATGTAAATGCATGATGTGAAAGGAAAGAACGTACCTACAATTACTTACCAGTCAATGCGGTAAAGCATTTTGAGGTACCTGATAAATCCCTATTTACTCCACAAGTACCTAACTCTCACTCAGATTCCTTAAAGAGTCAAATAGGTAATAGATTGAAACATTGAGATTGAGAAGAACATTCACATCCAAAGTGAAATGTTCAACGAAAAGAATTGAGACATCCATATCCAGACTAAGATGTTAAGAAGATTTTTTTTAAAAGCTCGAAATACCTAGATCAAAACTAAGGTATAACGAGAATGCTCGAAAAACATTCACATCCAAAGTGAAATATCCAATGAAAAGAATCAAGACATCTGGGTCCAGACTGAGATGTCAAGATATTTGAAGCTCGAAATATCTAGATCTAGATTAAGGTATAACGAGAAATATTGAAAAAACATTCACATCCAAAGTGAAATGTTTAGACAAAAATAATTAAGACATCCGGGTCCAGATAGAGATGTCATGACTTTGGAAACTCGAAATACCTAGATTCAAACTAAGGTATAACGAGAAAGATCGAAGAACATTCACATCCAGAGTGAAATGTTCAACAAAAAGAATCAAGACATCCGGGTCCACACTGAGATGTCAAGATTTTTAAACTTGAAATACCTAGATCCAGACTAAGGAATAACGAGGAAGGTCGAAGAACTGTTTTCCTAGGACCCGTATCATTCTACGGTCGCCCAGTATAGCAGTGTTTGGTTGTGTCTAGGACTCGTATCATTCTACGGTTAACTAAACGGGGATTTGCTTTCCAGGACTCATACCATTCTACGGTCGCTTGAATAGGGAAATAAATGCTGTCTAGGACCCGTATCATTCTATGGTCGCCTCGACGGGGAAATAAGTGTTGTTTAGGACCCGTACCATTCTACGGTCGCCTTGAAGGAAAAAATGATTTTCTAGGACCCGTACCATTCTACGGTCGCCTGAATGGGGAGATTGCTTTTCTAGGACCCGTACTATTCTATGGTCGCCTGTTAGAGCAATAAATGTTGTTTAGGATCCGTACCACTCTACGGTCGCCTAAACAGAGGTTTTGCTTGGCTAGGACTCAAACCATTCTTCGGTCACCCAGCATTACAATCTGGAAAAAAACCTTTGGGGACAACTCAATCGAGTGTCAATGTATTCAAAAAGGGAATACCTGTGCAACGACAAATATTTAAGGTATGAATAGAGATACACTTACCTAATGACATCTCTGCTCCTAGGGGATATGTCTCCTGTAAAACTTGGTCATAGGAGAGGCAATATGCATTTAGAGTCATAGACATGCATCAATTCAAGTGAGGTTCATGCATGATGATTTCTACCAATCTTGCATCACCTAATTTCCATTGGGGAGGATTTCAAAAGAATATTCTAATCTGAACACATGAGTGTCATGGATATGTCAAATGAGAGATCTTTCAGTCTGAAAGGACTTTTCACTCGTCCTCATTAAAATGGCTATTTCATCCTATCCTTTGATGTAGGATTTTGATAGTCACTCCATCTTACCATCATCATGTCAAACAAAGGTCTGAGCAATCTCGCAAGTGGTACGATCTTACCAATCTGAGATGTCTTTAACAGGGACCGTAATATAGGCTTGGTCAACGGCTTAACAAATGAGACTCCTTGAGTTGAGGTTATTGAGAAAATGATATTCTGTCAACATCTCTAGGTTTACAAGTCAAGAAACATACGAAATGAGACAGAAATTGTCTTATTCACACTTCCTCGAGTGATGCTTTCAAACATATGAACTTTTACGTTAATTCAAGTGCCCTTAATCTGAAGAGACTTTGCAAGGGACATAACGTAGGCTTGGTTCAGGGGTTGAGAAGCGAAAAGATCATTAGGCTCAAAAAGTGTTTGGGGGTCAAAGTTGGTGATCATCTTGACATCTCCAATTTTCTTCTTTACCATTGAGGATTTTTCACATCATAACTCCATTGATTACAACAGCATCTGAGTTTTTAGTACCGCCTTGTTGGGGATACAACTTCAATAAATGTTTGAGTTTTTTCTTTTCTGGGCATTGGCATTGCTTTTACAGGCACATTGCTTTTTCATGCCTCATTTTTTTGCACTTACTTTCTTTGGACTTGCACGGCCTCCATCTTTTATCGACATTGTAAACCCTGTTACTTGAGTGGTTTGTTTTTCTTGCCTTGTCCCAGTGTGGGGGATGATCACCAACTGGGTTTAATGCGAAATGAATTCATAGGCTCAAGTGGGCTATGCAAAGGATAAAGTGTATAGGATAAAGAAAGAACTGCTCTTCGTCGTCCTAAGGCACTTCAAATTATCGTATAAGTTACACTGCGAAAGCAATACTCAAAGATTGATGCAAGTGTGAGTAAGAAAAATTCCTATCATTCATTTCAAATTTGTCCCAATGTGGGATGATCCTTGACAGGGATAATTTAAGAAAACTCTTCATGTGTGTGGGCTCAAAGGGTTAAACAATGGATATACCTGTAATGTTTTTGGTAGAGAAAGAAATTGCCTCTCGTCACCTCGATTGACGTACCATTCGCGAGATCACCTTTTTCCTTGTAGGCATGGAATTTTTCACACAATTCACCGATGGTTAGTGTATGAAACAATGTATGAAATAAGGTTTGCCTTTCATCATTCCAAAGTATCCCATTTGGCACATTCAATTTATCTCACACAATTCATCAAGGAAAACATGCAAGATTTGTAATAAATTTGAACAATTGAACTTGCAACTCATTGAGGCAATTTATTCATTATAAAAATGCTTGCAGTTCAAAACACAGCATGGCAAATTCAATCATGGGTAATTCTTCTTGACAGCATTAGAACTAACAGGAGTGGAGAATTCAAGACCATCCATCTCTGCCGGGATGAAGGCACCTCTAGGAAGCACATTCTTCACTATATATGGACCACTATAATTTGGAGCAAACTTGCCCCTAGAATCTGGAATTAGATTGGACCATTTTCTCACCTTTGCATACCATAAAACCGTCCCTGAAACAGAATGTAGATGGATAAAAAAGACAAACGGGATAAATCATTTTTTCTTTGGAAGATTTTTTTGAAATTTTTTTTTGAAAAGCAATTGGAAAAGCATTTTTTTAAAACATTTTGACACGAGAAAGCATGATGAAGCTCAGGCCTCAGAATTCTCCTTGGATTTTTGTTTTTGTTTGTCGGCTGGATATCATCACCGGGTTGGTTTGGTGTAGCTCATCATGCCCTCAAAATAAAACTTGTAATTTCATTGAAATTCATCAATCAATTACAATTTATTGAATGGAAAATGCGATTCAAGCCCTAAGAAGAAAGCGAAAAAGAAGAAATTGAAAACAATTCCTAGAAAGCAATAAAAATTCCCGTGCAGGGAAATGTGCAAAAGTAATAAGTTACTCTTGTGGGCCAGGGCCCATTTCTTTCAGAGGTCATTCATCAATGGCATTCACCATATCCTCATGCTCAGGTAGAGGATTCTTCTTGACATTCGGTTGAGCGGTACTGAAGGTAAACGCCTTGGTGTCCAGTAAGTTTTGGACCTTATGCTTCAAAGTCATGCATTCATCAATCGAATGTCTTACTTCCTCCATATGATACTCGCATTTCTTGAAGGGGTCGTAGTTAAAATTTTTTTTAGCATTGGGTCGCTTTGGCTTGTAGGATAGCAAACCCTTCTTTTGAAGGACTTTTAACACTTGGGATAGAGAGCTAGAAAGAGGAGTGAATTGCCTCTTAACAAACTGTCGAGGTGTGATCGGTCGGCCTCCGCCTTGTTGATTCTTAGGGACATGAACAATCGGAGGCTTGCCAGACTGTGCATATGCAACATTGACTTCCGTGCTAGGTTCTTTGTCTTTCTTCATGGTGAACCTTTTGCCTTGATGGGTTGGTTCATTGAACCATCCATCTCTTAGCCCAACTTCGATCTGTTCACCTACCGGGATAAGTTAGTTGAAATTCTCAACGTACGTGCTAGCCATCCGGTTGCGAAACTCAAACGAGAGAGTCTTGACGAACAACTTCATCAGCTCCTTGTCAGCAGGCTCCAGAGTGACTTGAGTGGCCAGATTTCGCCACCTCACAGCATACTCCTTGAATGACTCACTCTTCTTCTTCTCCATCCGCTCAAGATCCTCTTGGGAAGGTGCAATGTCCATGTTGAACTTATATTGCTTGAGGAATGCATCGGTCACTTCATTCCATGTGTCAAGGAGGTTTACATTCTTTATTATGTACTAGTTCAGTGCAGGCCTAATCAAACTCGCATGGAATGATTGAATCATGAGGGGCTCATTCTTGACATATTGGGCCATGCGTACGTGGTATATCTGCAAATGAGCTTTTGGGCAGGAAGTATTTCTCAAACTCCGGCATTTTGAACTTCTTCGGCAACTTGACCTTTTCATACACGGACAAGTCAAACGGCAGTGAACTCTGTGACTCTTGCAATTGCTTCAATTTCTCCTCAAGTTTCGCAACGTGTTCATCTTGCTCTGTCTTAGGGATGTTGTCAAGCTTAGCCTTTTCGGCGGTGATCAACGGTGGGTCATCTTCCGGCCCAGGCATGTCGTCATCAATCATTTGGGCCCTATTTGTCGGCTTTGAAACTACTATCTCGGGAGAGCAGGTGTAAAAATAAATAAACAACCTAAAAAAAAGAGTCGGATTCGCTCGGAGGAATTGGAGTTGATCCGTCATAAGCTGTATAGAAGCAAGCACTTGTTGGAGTTGATTCTCCACAGCGGACATACGATCACGCATTTTAGTTTGGTCGGCCATTCTAGCTCTCAATTGTGTAATGATGGGTGAACGTGGAGGATCTGTTATCACCTAATTAAGAAATGAACAAAAATAAGTATCTCATATGAAATACGCCGATCCATGGCAATGTTCTAGAACTTTTGTTCATTAATGGAGCTTTTGACAAACCTAACAAAATGGAAACTCGAAATGCCCTAAACAAGTGAACTAGGAAAGTAAATGACTCAACTTCCTAAACATTAATCTAGAAATGAAAATAGCAAGATTGATTCAAGCACTTCATCTAGCTTGATCAATATACACTCGGGATACCATTCGGCGCAATCGCTTGTTCTCCTCTTGAGCTTTTTCAGCAACTCTTTTGAGGCGTTTCTTCTCAGCACGGTTGGTGATCTTCAACGGCACCTCTGGTATCTTTGGAAGTAGTTCTTCTGGAATCTTATGTTGTTGAATGTACTTAGTCGAGGCATAGTACTTTCTTTCTTTACCCTTCAGCTCTTCCTCGGGCCATTTGAGTTTTCGTGGATGGCACATGTCCCACATTGATTTGATAGTGAGAATAGAGTCTTCATGGTCTCGGTTTCCATCAACGAAGCTGACTTAGAGTGGATCTGCTTGTAATGTCGGAGGAAGCTCTTGCACGACTTGGTATTGACGAGTCACTCTAGTCGGATAGTACTCCAATGCTCCAGTAAATCCCAAAAGAGGGATTGAGCCAACACCTCCACACGTGAGTCTCGTCACAAGAACTTGGAACCATTTAGCATGCCATAGGAAACCCTTGGAAGTTGGTTTTTTCATGAAAGCTAGCCACCTAGAATAATGGTAATCCGGTGCATGTTTTTGGTTGTTCTCAAATTTTGTAATAGGGTGATTAGAATCACTAACATCATGTATAGTCATTAAACCACCAAATCCCTTTATATGAGAAAGAAACCAAATTTGCAAAAGCTCGGGAGAGGAATGGAAGGTCTTATCACCGCCTCCTTTAAATCGAGTGAGAGAAAGAAAGGTTTCGGTTAGAATAGTGTTTACAAAATTTTTCCCTTCCAACACTTGCTTAAGTAAATGAGCCATCAAAGGGTTAATAGCATTTTTGCAGTAAGAAAAGACTATGAACCCAAAGAAAGTTAAAAGGAAAACCCTACGCATTTGAAATGAAATGCCATTTTTGAAACATTCTTTTAGAAAAGATAATGGGCAAGTATGTCGGTGAGCCTTCAAAACTTTTCTTATGTTGTCCTCTTTGATTCTTAAAAAATTAGATAAGGCCATAACGGGATCAATTCTAATAGGTGGACTAATCAATTCAGCTTTCAAAAATTTTCCCAAGGCAATGTTATATTCTTCCAAGGTGGGAGTGAGCTCATGCTTACTGCCAAAGATGAAAGTTGAAGTCTTGGGGCACCAACAATGGGCAAGTGCTTGGATGATACCGCTATGGATGTTGATACGCAGCAGTGGAAGTAGTTGAGCTATATGCGACTCTACAAATTGGCGGCCAGCTTGGTCTAACTTGTCCCACCAAGTACTAAGCTCTTCCTTTGGAGGGAGGATAATTCGAATGTCCGACATCCCCATTGTATATTGATCAAGACTCGTGACAACCCTAGTGCCATGGATTGACAAAATAATGCAATAAAGTAAGTAAATTGTAAAAGCAAAAATTTAGAGAACTTACTTTACCAATGGTGGGCAATCACATAGACATGCGCATGGTAAGTGGCTCGATTTCTAATCTATAAAGCTTAGCAAGGTGGAGCCACAAGGATTATCAGACTAGCCACGGGCTTGTGGACTATGTCGGGTCCTCATGACTCTGGCTTGGTCAAAGAGCCGACCCAGGTCGTGGGCATGCGGACCGAGGTGGGTACTCTTGACACCATGAAAGAAATTTCGGGATTGAGATGGGCGACTCGTACCGCGAGCATGCGGTTGGAGTTATATCCATCTCAACACCATCTTAAATGATCCTATGTGGCCCAGGTCCGGCGGCAGGTTGTGTGTGCAAAAGTGTAGTGTAAATGCAAAGTATGCACAATAGTTTATATCAAGCAACACTTCAATATGAAAACACACCATACATTCCTACACCTCCCTGCAAAACAAAGGTTAGCAAACACTTCCCCTTATACCTCCCATTCCGCAAGAACATTTAATACCTTAAATGTTAGAGACGTACCTAGGATCCTTGCTGCCAAGCAAAAAACATTTTTTCAAAAATCGGCCTAAGTCCCCTGCGGAGTCGCCAAGCTGTCGCGACCAATTTTTTCAGGTGCACCACCTAAAATTAGGCTAATGGATTGCTAAGTCTAGACTTAGCTCGGGCTCTCCCAAGCCCAAACCAACTCGCGATTTAAATTCAAATATCTAGCATACAAAAAGGAGTCGCCACTAATCAGTTTACGATAGGTCGATTAGACACCTAAGTAAAATAATGAGAGAATTATTTCACTTCTCCGAACCAGAGATTTTGGGTACGGGGACTTGGTTACACTAGACTATCCTAGTGCCCTTTCGGTACCTTTCTCATTATTTATTTCGAAAAAATGTTTTGCAGGCAGCTTAAATTGATTTTAATTCACTTTCCTAACATGTGAGGCGATCATGCGTGTGGCATCCGGAAATTTTGACGACCCTTGATTATGCAACTGTCCGTGACTAAGTGACGGAAGTATCGTCGGACGGTGTTATCGACACCACAACAGACATTGTTTTGTTATTATCATCGGACCGGTATGTCACGTTTAGTAATGGTCCACTCATTAGATAAGTTATAGTCTTGTCGGAAAACTTTCATATGTTCAAGCAAGACCAAGACTCATTCCAAATGATTCTCGACCCTGCCAACTTGGGTACGCCAGTGAAGAAACATCCAAGGATCGGCCATCGGGAGCTGCCCGTTTTCTTATGTGCATGAAAAATAGGAAAACCTTAAAAAACTTCATGCACGTTAATTTCTTTAGGCAGCGAACAAAAGGAAGATTCGATGATCCATAGGAATTGTTTTTTCGTCTAAGCTGCCCCACAAATTTGTGTTTATTGACTAAAGAAATCAATTAACTTAAGAGAATGTCCAAAAGCATGCATGCAGACGTGAGGAATTGTAACCACCAAAGGACAGCTCCATATCACTTTTCTTTTATTTGGCCGGTCAATTATGGAAGAGGATTATTGACTAAACGCCAGGTGGCTTTTCTTTCGGTGTACAACAAAAGGGAGGATGTGGCTTTGCGGAAGGCACGCCCGCATGAGACGTTGAGCTGGCTCGGTAAGAAGGGGGATCCGCTTTCTGAAGACACGTTTCTCCCCAGCTGTCTCTTGCGTGTGCAGCCACCAAAGAAACCTGCATGCAATTGACAAATAAGTCAACCAAAGAGGAAACTTTGACCATGAAGCCACGTTTGTTTCCAGCTGTCGGTGTGCGAGCGTCTCTCTTCTTCTTTGGCCAGCACACCGAGCGCAGGAGAAAGGAGCCGGACACGTATCTTGCATGGACATGCAAGATGTCCTTTGATCGGCTCTGGGCTCCTTGCTGTTGCTCCATCTAACGGCCACCAAATTCCATGATTTTTGACTAAGTTAGTCAACTAACAAAAAGAGAAGCAAACGGTCGAGCAAGTTGAGAGAGAGAGAAATCGAGAGTGAGCAGCGAGCGAGCGAGCTAAATAGAGAGAGTTTGAGCGAGAGAAATTCGAGAGAGGGTAGCGAGGGAGAAGGGAAAGGACCCCTTTTCGCCCGTGCGTGCTGCCGCCGTCAACGCCGCTTGCATTTGTCGCCGTTGAGCTGTGTCCGTGACCCGAGCTTCTTGTTTTTACTTGCTGTCGACGCTTTGGATTTGAGGCAAGTGAAGTCCTAAAACCTACTCTTTGCATTTCTGTGTATATGTGTAGTAGATGGTAAGTCTTGGTGTGGTAGATGGGATGAAATATCGGAGCTATGGAGAGGGATTCGTTGATCATGCATGCTGTTTCTGGAAAGACCAGTTTGACCATCTTTGAGTTTGTGTGTTGCATGTGACTTTTTAGTCGGAATCTTATTTCGATTTCTTCATGAAAGTTGTAGAGAACACCTTGAAGAACAACATACTAAAATTTGAGGCAAAACGAACAAGAAATGTTTAGTAAAATGATTTTTCTTTGGAGCAACTAGATCTGGAATTCGTTGTGCTGATCTTCCGTGGTTTCGTGGTCTGTAAAGTAACCTTCTTGTGAAAAGCTCACCTTGATATCTTAATAAAAGTTGTAGTGTACTTCTTGAGGTAGAACATATCAAAAATTTAGAGAAAAAAAACAGGAATAGGTAGGTGAAATCATGGTTTTTCGGAGATGGTTAGATCTGGAAATTTCGGTACTAGGAACAGAAGTTTTAACTGTTTGTAATTAATTATCTAGAGCGAATCTGACTTCGATGTCTTCATGAAATATCTTCCTCTGTGTCTTGTCTACAACATAGTTACATTTCATAATTTTTGAAGGTCATTTGTCTATTTAATTGAAATTTTTTTTAAAACGGTGCAATTTGATGTATTCGGACTTGGAAATGTTGCAATGCGTGGTCTATACCATTCTGTACGAGTTTCTTTTGGAAAAGTTTTCTGCATGAAATGTCTTTATCTATGTCTTTTCTACAACATAGTTAAATTTCATAATTTGTGAAGGTCATTTGGGTATTTAACCAAAAATGTTTCAAAAACTGTGCAAGATGAACGGACAGAATTAGTAGTGCTGCAATGCGTGGTTTGTATTGAATTATGTAAGGACCTTTTGGTGTAGTGTTCTTCACAAAGTATCTGTCTCTATGTCTTAACTATCTCATGTTCGAATTTCATAATTGTTGAAGGTCATTTGGGTATTTAATCAAAAATGTTTCAAAAACTGTGCATGAGTAAGGTTAACAATCCTTTTTCAGTGATACACGGACCTGTACGTATTCTGTGAAGCCCTGTTTAATAGGGTGTCCTTCACAAAATATGTTTCCTAGATCTTATCTACAATGTGGTAAATTTTCAGAATTTACTCCCACCGTTTACTAATTTTTCCAAAACTTTTCATGAACCGCATGTATTCTGATTTAAGCTGGAAATTGTGTTATTTACTGGTTATTGAAATTGTTATGTGAATCATGATATCTTGGATTATTACTCGTGCAATGATGTGATGACATTCATACATTTCATATGACATCAAAGGATTGATGAATTTCATGAACTCAAAGAAAGATTTCTTTTTAAAACCATTAAATCAAGTGATACTTTTCCCAATGCACATTACATGATTTCAAAAAGGCTGATTCCAATCATTGGCAGTGTTACATCAAATGTGAAATTGAAAATGAGATATATGAGAATATGCATTGTAATGAGGATACCGTCGGAGGTGTGAGCCGACGATGCCTCGGGAGTGTCGGGATGCCCGGAGTGTGTGTGCCGGATGCCCGAAGGTGTGTGCCGGATATCCTCGGGAGTTTCGAGATGCTCGGTGGTATACGGTACGTAATTCCAGGGGGAATGTCTGGTGGTATGTCGGTACGTAATCTCGGAAGCCCTGGAGGTGTGTGCCGGGGGATTCCTCGTGATGCCAGTTGGGGTACGAGATGCCCGGAGGTGTGTGTCGGATGCCTGGAGGTGTGTGCCGGAGGTTCCTCGCGATGCCAGGTTGGGTGCGAGCGATAAATTGTGGGATGCAAACATTGGTCCCTGGGAAGAAAAATTGATGAGATCCTTGTGAAAGATAAGAATCGAAAGTGAATCATGTGCATGGGTGTATGCATATGGCATGATGCATGCGCTTATGGAAGTAAATAGATGCTATTTGATATTGAAAATGCGATCATGAAGGTATGAATGGATCTCATGGTGATGTATGCTTGATAGCATGGATGATATGAATCATGGTGGTATATGCACATATGACATGGTGATATATGCATGAATGCTTGGTGATAAGTGCATGGTGATATATGCACATATGGCATGGTGATATATGCATGAATGCTTGATGATAAGTGCATGGTGGTATATGCACATATGGCATGGTGATATATGCATGGCTGCAAGGTAAGGTATGCTTGAATGAATGAATGATATGTGCTTTGTTCATGATACCTTGATTGTTCTGTTTGATGCATTGAGTAGTTCGGTGGATCTTTACTGCTGAGTGGTTGTACTCACCCCTTTTGGGGATTAACATTTCAGACTAGATAAGATTCCTCTCGTTGCCACGCCACTAGTAGATGGATCAAGTGGTTGGATATGACCGCGAGGAGAGGATAGCAAAGGAAGGAACTTTGGACGCCGACACCGATCGATGGACTTTAAGTATATGACTGTTGGAGGAGATGTCGGTCATCTTTTGAAGTATAGCCAAGTATAGAAAACCATGGCATTTCGATGTACCGACTAAAGATGTTCATCTGCTTTATGTAAATAAAAGTGTTCGGCTTTAACTTATAAAAGATGTTTAGTTGGTGTGCACTGTTTTCTGAATATAGGGAATGGAGTTGTTGGTTATGCTTCCGTTATATGAGTTGCGCAAGGGATCGATCTAAAAGATGTAAACCCCCGGGTTATATGGACCCGTTGCAATTGAAATGGTATCAGAGTGACATGTTATTAGGGAAAGTGAAAGGTAAGCGAACTGTCGCGACCCTAACGGATCGGGGGCCGTCGAGGGGTGCCACAATGCGGATGCGCATACCACAAATTTAACACTCAAGAAAGCAATTAAATAATGCAGAACTTACCTCAAAGCAACTAAAGTATTTGCAGTGTTAGATCAGAATTCACATCAGCAATCCAAGATATGATTTCTAATTAACAAGCAATCACTCAATTTTTGCTTTTGCTTTTTAACGAGAATATAGTCCATATGCAATGCTATGCTTCTAATCTAATATGAAATAATATGGCATGACAAAATGTCCTAAACTATATGAATGAGTAAAAAAAAAAAAAAAACTAATGATTTCTTAATGAACATGCAATAATTAAATATGCAATCTAAATTAACCAAAATGACCTAATTCTAATGACGGACAATTTCTAATTAAATGAACCTAGCAATAATCACTAAATGACATGCATTTCATGAACCTAATTCTATATGACGTGCACATGATAATTTTTTATTTTTTATTTAACGAAAATTCGTAATTATAATCACTAAAAATGAAAATCAAGCTAAAGTGAAATACTATCGATTCTAAATGCTTTCTAAACATGCACTTTAAAAAAAAAACCTATCATGCAATTCATCTAAATATCTATCTAAACCTAAAATTAAACATGCAATTTTATCTAATATGCAATGACGTGCAAAGAATACCCTAATTCTAATTTTTTTTTCCTTTTTTTAATGAAATTCGAAATTAAAATTAAACATGCAATTCACATAATAAAAAAAAACTAACAACCTAAATGAATGCACTTTTTCTTTTTCTTTTTCATGATTCAAAATAAAATCCCTATTCTAAGCATGCAAGTTAATAAAAAAACAAACCTAATCCTAATTCAAACTTTTTTTTTTGGATTTTTTCCTTTTATGAAAATAAAACTAACTCAAACACCATGACATCAAATCAAACAAGATAAAATTGATATCCGAAAATTGGCAAACCATATCTCGCGAATGAGATCGGGTTGTCCAATTTTAAAATTAAATCGTGAATTGAACTCGGGCATGAGATCGGATTGTCGATTTTTGCAAGGGATTGCGGGTCAGATTTGCGCGAAAATCGGACCGACATCCCCTAATTTGAGGAGGCACTTTCATGTCGGAATATCAATCATATATTTAGGAACAACTTCACTAAAAAAACAAGCTATAGAAGAAAAAAAAAAAACAAAAAATAAAAATAAATAAAAGACTACCTAATCCTCTTTTCCTTTTTCTTTTTGTTTTTTTTTTTCTATTTTTTTTTCTTTTCCAGGCATGCTCGTGGGTGTGGGTCTCCAAGGGTAGAGCGTCGATTAGTCCGGTGAGGGGCTCCAGCAAGGGTAAACCGGCGGCAGCAGCAGATCGCGGATGGTGCGCTGCAGGCGTTGGGTCGCTGGTTAGAGCGGCACGGGCAGAGCAGCAGGCGCAGCTGGTCGCGGGTCAAGTGGGATAGGGCATCGCGGGCGGAGCTGAGTAGAGGAGCAGGTCGTTAGGCGAAGATGTGGGCGCGGTCAGTCGGAACTCGGTGAGGAGACAGCAAAAACGTGGTGAGGGGCAAGCTGCAGTGGCGCCGGTACTCGGGCGTAGGCGCGGCGCAAGGCGTCCGGTGGAGTGAGGTAGATGGCGGAGTGGCTCGGACTATAGGCGAAGGGTGTCCAGATCTGGCGTGGGATGCTCGGCGGAGGCTCGGTGTGTCGTGGTAAGGAGGTTCGGCGTCCGGCGGGGCAACAGGGAGAGACGGATGCGCGGCGGAGCTTCGCGGGTTGTTGGGTGGAGCGGCGAGGAGGTCCAGCGTCCGGCACGGTGGTGGCGCGGTGAGGTGGCGTCGCGTGCGGGGCTTGCAGCACGGCGGTGCGGGAGTGATCGGCGGCTCGGGTAGGAGTGTCACCAGCGGAAGGTTGAAGAAGAATAGTGATTTTTCTTCTTGTCGCACGCTACTTCTTCCCCTTTACTATTACTGCAGTACCTCTCTATCTTCTGCACTCACCTTTACATCCCCCCTTCTTCTCTTTTATTTTTTCAGCAAAAAAAGCAAAGCCTTTACTGACTTTTCTCCCTTCAAAGCAAGAAAACCTTTTTTTTTTTTTTTTTTTTTTGTGAAAAGTTTTTAGAACCGAGAGAAAAAGAGCCCCCTTAAACCTCTCGCATGCACGGCCTTTTATAGGGAAAGGAATTGGATTTTCAAATTCTTCCTCGGGTCAACCTTCGCAAGTCTTTTTCACAAAATTCATCCCATACGATAAGCATTCAAGATTAAGATGAAATTTTTCTAAATCCAAATCTTTCAAAGACAAATGCAATATTTTTTTACCCATCTGCCCTATCAAAAAAAAAAAATTCATATCTCGGAAAAATTTCTAATTTCGAATTTTTCACAAGATAATTTCCGATCATTAAAAAAAACATGGGCTTGGGCCAATTTGCTCGCTTCGTGGGCTTAGTCCAACTAATTTAAACCCATCCGCCACCGGTCCAATAAAATGCAAACATGTAAATTAAAAATAAATGCGCCTACATCTATATGCTATGCATTTAATATATTTTTTTTCAAGGATAAAATTAACCCATAATTTTCTATGCAAATAAATAGATGACTAAATCGACAAAATTTAGGTGTGAACAGTGATGATGCCCTAGTATTCTAAAGAATTCGATTAACGTGTCCTTTCATCATTGAAGATTAAATTTAATTTATTCATTTTGTGACCATCTAATATTATGTGAAATATGGAGCTTTGTAGTTTACAAAGAAACTAAGACAAAAATTAATGGGGATCTCTCGTGTTTTTAGGAATTGATTGATCGCACTAAGTTCTTTATGGCTCTAGCAAAATCTCCTATAATTGGTTAAATGTGTATGTAAAATAAATTAAGTGTTGACACCTAAATTTTTATTAGGTTCTTAATTAGGCCTTAATTTATGTATTTTTTCCCTTTTTTTTTCAGATAATAAATAATAAATAATAAAAAAACAACAAAAAAATAAATAAAAACAAAAGAAAGCAAAAAAAGTAGCAACCCATTAGGGCTGGGCCTACGAGCCTAGCCCCTCCCTTCTTTCTCGCGCGGGCCGCCAAGACCCAGCTCACGCAACCTGGCCTTTTTCCCCCAAAAGCCTAGTCCCCTTCTTTTCTTCTTGTTCCTCATTCCCTCTTCTTCCCCTACGCCTCTGCAACTCACATGCGTAGAAGGAAATGACACGCGCGTGAAGACCGCCTATGACAAAGTAGGAAGAGCAGCAGCAACAGGACACCGGTTCAGCCGGAGCCAGGGCTGGTCGGTGTGCGTCGACTGGCGGTCGAACCTCCGCCGACTGGCCTTCCCTCCCGCCTATAAATAAGGGTGTCGGGGAAGGCCAAAAAACACACGGATAGAGAGACGGTGAAGAGGAGATTGCCGACGGTGAGCTTCGACATCTTCCCCTAAGAGATTTAAGGGGAGGCCTGAAGACGAGCCGCTTGAGATCTTGGATCTAGCCGGAGAAGGTAGGCCGAAGAGGGCAGATCGGAGGAAGGTCGGAGGAGCTCGTGGGCGGAGCCAGGGCCGAGTGAGAGAGAAATCGGAGGGTGGAGGGTCAGATCTGATTAGATCTGGGAGATGACGCTACTTCGCTGTCGCCTACCGAGCCACCATCGCCCTCCCCGATGCTATTGACCGCCCACACCATTGCCTCAAAGGCTCCTTGCCGTTGTGCCGAGCCGTGCCCCGACGCCGCTACTATACCAGATCTCGCCGCGTCGCTGCCCTGTCACCGACACCGTTCGCCACCTTGTCACAGATAGGTAACAGTAGCCGCGGCTGCCATCGTCGCCATCACATTCGCCCTCTCGAATCGTGCCGCCACTAACCACACCAGTACAGCGTTGTTGTCGCTCGTCGCTCATCCTCGCCGTCGTTGCCGCCATCGTTGCCATCAAGCCCGTCGTCACCACCGTCGCCGCCGTCTGCCTAGTGACGCCTCAGTCCCCCTCACCAGCACCGCGAGGGAGCAAAGGGGAGAGGAGGCCGGAAGCAGGGTCGATTCGCGGGTCTATTCGACCCGGTTTCCTTGTTTCTGGGTAGGGTTTCCCTGGGTCGAGCTTGCACGTGCGGGCTGGGTAGTGTTGGTTTGGAATATTTTATGAAAACGGGTCAAAAAATGGGTTTGGGCTTTTAGGATTAAAAAGAAAAAGTCCCAGGTCGGGCTGCGTTCGGGTCTCAAGTCGATGACCGGGTCGGACCCAACCCGGGGATCCGATCTGGGTTGCATTTTAATAATATAATATAATATAATATTTTTAAAATAAAAAAATCAAAAACTAATTTATTTTCCAAAAAAAAATCCAATATTTTCCTAAAAAGCCAAAAAGTCAGAAAAAGTTAAAAATGATTTATATTTTCCAAAAAGACCAAAAATCCAAAAAATCCCTTTTATGTTCAAAAAATAGAAAAAGGTAAAAAAGAAAAAATGTTTTTCCTCTACAATGCATGGGAAAGCCCTCTAAAATCCAAAAAGCCTTAGGGTTTAAACAAGATTAGGTACCGAATGGCATTAGTGATTAACTAGTGTAATCAAGTCCCCGATCCTAATTTCTCAAGTTGCGCAGGAGCAAGTATTTCTCCCGATACTTCGCTTGGGTTTCTAATCGACCCACCCCAAACCAATTAGTGGTGACTCCTTTTTAAATAAACTCATAAGGTTTAAAACTTGAACCATTAAGTCGTGAATTGGTAGACTTGGGATAGTCTGGGCTACGCCTAATAGACCTAGCCGAACCACTAGCATCCTTTACGGGCCCACCTTGATTGGGCGCCGAAAAATAGAGAGGTCGCGATAGCTTAGCGATTCCGCTGGGGAGTTGAAGACTTTGGTCTTTTTTATTTTGTTTAAATATTTTGCTAACTGGGTTTTCTTTCTGTGCAGGTTAGTAGCTTTTTCTTTTACTCCGTTAAAATAAAATGTATTGTGATTATAAACTGTTGTGCATGCTTTATTGTTTTAACACTACACATGTTACACACAACCCGGCCATTGGACCCGGGCCGCCATAGGATATTTAGGATGGTGTTAAGAAAGATACGGCCTCAAACGCGAGACTGCATTATAGAGGTTGCATTTCTTTTCCCGAATTTCTTTAGTCGAGATTAGGGGGGTGCATTGCCAACGCGAGACTGCGACGGGTGGACACCCTTTTAATTTCAACAAATCTTCTCAGTTAGAAATTGAGCCGCACGTCCCATGCGCATGTCTTTGTGCTTGCCATTTTCTTTAAAAGCAAAGTAATTTATTTACTTTTACTCAGTCTTTTTTATTGGCCCATGGCAATTTAGGGTAGGTTTTTCGAGTTATAGTTTATATGCGATGGGAGAAGATGATATCCAGTTTATTCCCACTCCTAAAGCAGAACTCTTCAGATGGTGGGGTCAATTGGACCAATATGCCAAAGAGCGCGTGAAAGCCAAAGTTGGTCATCTTCCATCCTTGATCCAAATCCGTGTTCATCCCAAAGTCATACAGGCCATAGCACATTTCTAGTGCTTGAAGACGACTACTTTTATGTTTGGTGGGTTTGAGCTAACCCAAACTCTGGAAGAATACAACATCATCACTGGAATACCTCTTGAGGCTAAGCTTATTAGGCCATCAACAGGCATTATCCCGTTGCGTGGGTTAGCACGACTTTTAAGAACTGAAGTTCATGTTATGAGGTAAATTCTTGAAAACAACCATAATACTTGCTCGCTAGTATTTTTGATTGCTTGTTTTGAAAATCAACCCATGACCCAAAAAAGTGAGATTTTCCTCCTTGCATTTTTTTGGGTTCATCATTTTCCCCCATCAAAGAAACATCATAAGTCCAAAGATGGCATGGATAGTTGATTAGATCTCAAGGGGGCAAAATTATGTCAACATGATTTTAATTGAAACATTCTTGTCCCTTCATCGTTTCAAAGAAAACACGGAAAAAGTCACGCGGGTTTCCCTAGAAATTTTACAAGTCTGGTTCTTTTCTCACCAAAGCGAATTTTGATGCTTCATGCGATCATCTGAAACAAATGATTTTGAAAATCCATTATAGAAATTTATGGTTCTAGGACTATACATTCCTAATCAAAGCTGTTTAAATTGGTGAACTTCCTAAGAGTCCCGGCTCTTGAGGCATTCCAATGGTGTGCTGGTTGGTTCCATGAAAAAGAGCTCGCTTTGCTTACAAACGCTGCTATCCAATTCCGTTGCTTGGCCTCATCGGTGCCATTTCCTATTCCCCATATAGGGTGGCACGACAATATGGGGCCCTTCAGGAGATCCCACCGCTTTTCAAGGGGAAGGTCCCTCCACTCCTTTTCAACACAAGCTGTGTCTACACAATCGAAATTTCTATCATTGATGAGGCATGGTGTGACATCCCAAATTTCATTGACCTTCATTAGTGTAATTGAATCATTAGGAGTTCGGATTATTTTATATTGGGCTAGAAATTGAACCTGAAGGATCGTGAGGAATGTGTGGGCTTGAGAAATAAGTGGGCCACACGAATTGGACTTGAGAAGTCGAATGAGAGATTATGGGTTTGGACTTGGCTTGAAGCAGGCCAAGGTTCGGAATTATTAGATTTGTAGATTTAGTTTAGTGGGCCGGGATTGTTATAGATTAAGCCCGTTGGGCCAGAGATAGATAATTAGGCCCAAGTGATTTTATTTTATTTTATAGATTATAGTTAAGGTGATTTGATTAGTGAATTACTTATAACTTTAGCATTCTTTTTGTGATGAATTCCTTATAAACCAACATTGACTAGTTGATATGTTATGTCATTCGATATGCTATATGTTATGACTTTGTATAATTGGGATTAAGTAGAAACAAAAGGCAATTAGATGAAAATATTAGAAACTAACGAACTAACTAATGATATCGATTAATTGTTAATTAGTGACGATTGGTAGATGGCGAAAATCTTCATGCATGAAAGCCATGACATCACCCTTCACCCCCCCCTCCGTTTTCTCTTCAACACCCACGGTTTCTTTTCAAATCCATAGAACCGAAGATGGCAACTCAAGGAAGCATAATCATTAGCCAAATCTAATCACTACACTAACCTAGGACTAGCTCATAGCTTATTTCCCCACATAAAAACCGAAAATCCTCTCTCTCTCCTCAAAATCGAGAAACCCTCATCTTCATCTTCTTCTTTCTTTTCTCTCAGCCGAGCGGTAGAAACCAGAAGCAAAACCAGCAAGCTTCTTCCTCTTGCATGCGAGACTTTGGTGCTAATCTTGGAGTGTTCTTGTGTTATATTGATAGCTGAACAAAGGTAAGGAAAAATAGAACTCTAAGTTGAAGTGTATCCACCATTTCATCAAGAAAGCTTGTGGATCTAACCAAGCTATGAAGGATATGACTTGTAGTTGTTGTTTTATGGTTAATCTGAGTTGAGTAAGAGATGGATTAGAGATAGAAGTCACTGCATGTTATTTTTGAACCTTGCATGTTGCGAAATTCAAGTATGAGTGTGCTGTCTTGTTAAGTGAGGTGATGAGGAGTGGTAGTTTTGTGTTGTTTTGAGCTTGATGAACACAAGAGTGAAGTTAGAAGTCTTTGCATGTTGTTTTAAGTCTTGCATGTTTCGGAAACTTGATGAAAGTTGGCTGTTTGATTAAGTGAAGTGATGAAGTGGATTCCGAGTGAATAGATGTGGTATGAATGAAGGTGAGTGATCTCGCAAATGCAATAACCCATTAAGCCGAGTTGTGGATCGTTTATTCGTTAGGATAGGTATACCAAAGTTATTTTAAGTTGCTGTGATTAGGTATTAGAGTATTGTCGAAGGAGTTTGTGAAAAGTTAAATAGTTTAGTCGGATAAAAGTGAATGAAATCGTGCACATATTCGGTTTTGGGTAAAAACGGGTATGGAATCTTTTTGTTTGTATTTATTTTTCTTATGTATGACTACTGGAAATAGGAAAGGAATTATTCTATATGGTAGAATATCGATAATATTGAGTTATAGAAGTAGCTAGAACCAAATGAATATAAAAACATAGTAATAAAAGGGAATTTGGTAAGAATCAGTGAACTGTTTTCATGAAAAACGGTATGACCTTTACTGATTATACGAATTTTCTGTACTTACCTAGTTAGAATTGGACTTCAAGTTCTTGATGAAAATTGTAGAACACATCTTAAGGAATAACGTGTCAAAATTTGAGATTAAACGGATAAGAATTGGTTAGTAAAACAATTTTCTTAGTGGATATAAAATCTGGACGTCGGTACAGGGTATTAGTAAAGATTACAGCAATTGTTTTTCTCAATACAGTAAGATTTGGACTTAAGTTTCTTCACGAAAAATGTCGATCTATGTCTCTAATATAACGTACTAAAATTTGGTAATATTTCGACAAGAATTGGTATACTTTCTATGTCCAAAAACAGAAACTGTGCAATTAACCAGTAAACTGTCCTAATCCGAGAATTTATAATATATATTGTAATCTATATATTTAACTTGCAGGATGTACATAGAGTCTCATCAGTTCATAATAGATACTAGTCATGAAAGAATAGGCCTCATACATCAATTGAGATATCAATGCATATAGTATCATGCGAGTGCAACGTGTGCGGTGCATAGTGCTTGATTATGGGATGAATATTTGTTCGGCATGGTATGGGACATGTCGTAATGGATTTTATCTTATAATTTGGACACGCACGTGTGCTAGGATCATGAGAATTAGATACATAGTCAGATACTTTGGAGTCTTTTCTTTTGCATACGATAAATGCATTAATCAAAGGTGTGGTGGTGTGAAATGTGTGCTTAAGAGAGTGAATGAACCCATCGGTACAGAGATACCGGTGATGCCCCGGAAGTTTGGGATGCCCATGCTGAGTGGTCTTGGATGCCTCGGTAGAGAGATACCGGGATGCCTCGGAGTGAGATGCCCTTGTGTGTGATCAAGGATGCCTCGGCAGTGTGTGATGCCGGAGATGCCTCGGAGTGAGATGCCCCTTGCTGTGTGGTCTTGGGAGGACCTCGGTTGTGTGATACCGGGATGCCTCGGAGTGAGATGCTCATAATAGAAATATTGTGGAAGTCCAGATAACATACTTTCTGGAAGTGACTCGATCAGGCCGGTAGAGTTCTGGTTATGACTGATTCGAGGGTGGATCATATGCACACTAAATATAATTCTATTTGGCGAGTGAGTTCATGCATTATTGTTGCATTGTATCATGATGTGAAATTGATTTTGAAAAGGTAAGTAAGGAGATGGATGCATATAAGGTGATTATTTATGTGACGTATTAATATCAAATTGTTTATGTTCGCGACGACTATATTATTGTATCTTGAATTGCTTGGATTATGATTCCCTTGTAATATTGATGGTTGTGGATTATTTAAGTTAGGGTTTTATTATTCTTTACTGGGCATAGTTTTGCTCATACCTTACATTTTTCAGATTGATAGTATGGATGTGCCGCCATTAGCTCGTTATGGTGTGATATCGAACATTGAGGTTACTTTTACCGATGTGTATGATGTTGATGTTGAGCTGACCTTCTCCAAATACGAGGCCACGATGTGGATGGATGATGGTAGAGCTGAGATGATCCCCATGAAGTTTGTTGCCTGGTTTGTCAAACATGATGGAGCAATGTTTGGCCCTATCCCTTTTAGCAATGATGGAGCAGGAGCTGGGACAGATGGCGCCTAGACGCCTTTGATCACGAAGAAGCTGTCTAACTTTTGTTTCTTTTTGCACGTGGGCTTGTGTGGGAACTCATGAAGTAGATACCCTCACCCTCTTATCCCTAGCTTTTGTTGCGCCTTACTTTTGCTATAAATATGTTGTATATAAAGGCGATGAACATGGAAAGAGTCCAGGTTGATAAATTTTTGTAGGCCCTGATGATGGTAAAAGAAATGAAGCTTCTTGTGATCTTATCTATGTGTATTAATACTTTGGTCTATATTAATCATCGGTAGAGTATTTGTAGGATAACCTTATAGTACAAACTATAGATTTTAAATAATCCATGTTATACATGCTAACCTTCAATGGTAACTACTATAGATACCTAAGAAGGAGGTTTTTTTTTTTTTTTTTTTTTTTTTAATTTAAAGTTTAGGTAGATAATAATAATTATAATTCAAATTTCCGCCTGCGCTTAGTACGTGACGCCTTGGGACGCCACACAAGGAACAAGTGCCATTGCAAAAGGATTGTGGTACCTGAAAGGCTTGAGGGATAGGAAAAAGCTCATCATGCCCCGAGTCCTACATCCACAACTATCGTATCCCGACAAAACTGAGGCCATCAATCCCTCACCTAATCAGCGAGATCAACCAACACGAGCCAGCAGAGCATATGCAAAGGGATTTGGGAATGAGCTGGGTACATATCTCAGAGCTAGTCAAAAGAAGCAGGCATCCTCACAAGAGCAAGGCTCCCCGTCACATATGAAATAGCAATCATGTGTCCCCTAGCGTTAATATCGAGAAAGTTTTGTCCCATTGTTTAGGGACTTTTGTTTAATACATAGTATTTCGTTCTGTGATTTTAATTTCAAATTTTAGATGTCAGAAGTCTATGGTCTATAAAGTCATCTTTTGATAAATAAAAAGCAGTTAGACCATTGCCATGAATCAATCTTTGTTTACTTTCGTGCTCATTCATGATTTTTGCGATGATAGGTAATTATGAACCGTCGACTATCAGCCACCCGCGAATGGCCTCACGTGATAGGGCCTGATCAGAATGATGCACAAAATCGCCTCACCAACATTGAAGGCGGCTTAGGACAAATGTCCATTGTCCTTCAACAACTCTCAAGGCAAATGGAATCTACTCAAGTCAAGTCCAACTCGTAGCTGCTTTAAGCACAGTCCTGGCACCTACAAATTTGCTAGGGGATAACTAACAAGATAGACAGCTTGGAAGGATCATGAAAAAACTGAGCCAGCTGTAGGAGCAGGATCCCATGGACTTGTTTAAATACGTCAACACTAAGATCCCTGAAGAGCTCAAGGCACCTGAATGCGAAAGGTATGCTAATACCTCTCGCCTAGAGACCTACTTGCAGGCCTACTTGGTCCGAAGGATGATTCAATCGTACCAATCAAACCTGACTGGCCCCACCTTGCGGTGATACATTATAAGGAAGATTAATGTCCTTAAAACCTGGGGGGAACTAATTGATGCTTTCTGTCAAGAGTATAATGTTGACGTTAGTGCCGACATCGCCCTGCCCCACGAAGAGCCGATAGCCGCAGAGATGAGAGGTAATATATTCGTAAAAACACATGTTGTGTTTGGGAGGAGCCCGATCACCCATTCTAACCTACGGCCCACAGAAGAAGATGTCAATGAAGCCTTGCACAATAAATGGGCGACCGAGCAGTATCCTATTACTGAGAAGTTTCCCACTAGGAAAGGCAAGGAGCTAGCAGACGAGGTCAACACTACTTAGAACCAAAGCATGATGGGACGGCTTCTCTGGCTTGCCGCAAGAGCTAGGGTCCAAAAAATGTCGACCCCCATTAACCTAGGGAGCGAAGCTCCACCATCTCCCATTCCCCTTGATAAAATCCAACTAGCAAAACGAAGAGCCTTACTCTAAAGGTCCGGACCAGGAGTCAAGAAAAGAAAGCCTAAGCAGCTCGAGTTAGCACCTACCACTGAACGTGCGCAAAACCTGACAATCAATGAGTCGCCACACTTGCACTTTGAGCATCCCCTGAGGATCCAAAGCCCGTTAGAAGAGGGAACATTCGTCTTTGTTTGCCATGACTTGTCTCCCAATCAACTACCAAGCTTGTCACCTAATCATGAGGATGACATAATCGCCTTATCCTCGTTTGGTGATTTTGACCCGGAAGAAAACAATGAGATGAACTTGGGAGAGTCCAGCTTTCCTGAAGCAGCAGGGTTCACCACCGCAGTGAATATGCAATGGGAAAACCAGTGGCCTAACCAGGATACATCAGGCTCGTCTTGTAGGATCGTGACCCCCGGAGAGATGTGGATACCCAATCTCCACAAGTATAATGGCACGACTTGTCCCGTGGCCCACTTGCAATATCTTCACACTGAAATGAGTCAGTATTACAGCCCGATGTCATTCACAACTCAATGTCATTCACAACTCAAGCCTTCCAAGAAAGTCTTACAGGGTTTGCATTGCAATGGTTCGTCACCGCTGATTTCAACCTCATGAGGGATTGGAATGAACTGTCTTCTACATTCCTACATCGGTACCAAAACCAGATTGGAAACGAACTGCCTTGTGAGAACTTGGTTCACTTCAGAAGAAGACCAATGGAGGATTTCCAAACATATGCAAGAAGGTGGAAGGCTTTTATGATATAAACCTACCCTCAACTGGCCGAAGAAGAAATGATAAAGCTATTCATATGAGCTTTACCTCGCAAGCATCGTTGTTGGTTGCATGGGTTGCACTTTCATAGCTTCAATGAAGTGGTTCTCTCATGCGAATACTTTGAGTCTACTAGAGGTGAGGAACTCGAAGGTGCTTGATTTCAGAGCCGGCACTATCAAAGTGCTCCTTTTCATAGGAGTTTTCATGGGTTTTGCTTGTTTTTATGATTTCATGTTTCTTATCATGACTAGTGTGCTACTGTTGCATTTTCCATTTCAATAATCTAATGTACAGTTATAATATTTTGTTTTAAGCATGAGGCGGTATCCCAAACCAGCCCGGTGATGCTATCCAACCATGAAAAGAAAATACAATCCAAGGAGAATACTAAGGGCTGGGCTTCCTCATGCTTTCTATCTCCCAAAGATATATACTTTTGAAAACAAAAAAAACATTTCATTACCAAAACTTTTGTCAAAACAAGATGTTGAATTGTGTTTGTTTTTCTGACTTATTCACTTTATGTCTCGGAGTATCGCCCCCATCCCCTTTAACTTATTGTGATAGGGGGCATTTGAAGCTGGCACATTATGTGAACTCGCTGAATTCAAAGACACTCTTTCAAGAAAGCAAGGGCAAGCAGAAAAGATCATTCCATTTCAAAATGTAAGTCTTACTCCCTGAACGTAATGTTGAAAATGACGTCCCATCTCTTCTACTTATACGGGACAAAAGATATGACGTAATAGGCATAGGCATGCGGTTAAATTCAACGCATGCACACCATGGTAGCTTAAGGCAAGATAGCCTTCTCCATGTTGCCTTCAGCCTTCATACTTTCTTTGACGAGCCAAGAAAAACAAGGAAGAAATTTCTTCAATCCCTTTGAATTGGCTACTGTCAATAGTAAAAATCCAAATAATTGAAGCGAGTCTCTAGCCCCCTATTTTTGAAGATGACGTTAGGGATTGGAAACCTCACTTCTTGTTCCAAACGCATGCTCTCCCCAAGAAGTGATTGCCATCAAGAATTGGAGGTTTTGATTGTCCATTTTAGATTCCATGTAAGCTTGAGGTACATGACTTTGCCAAATGCTGCTAATGTTCATATGGTCAAAGACAGAAGAAAAAATTCCACAGAAGGAAGGCGTTGAAGATAAATCAACAACCATCAATCACGTATACATGGCCACGAATAAGAAAGGCCAATCAAAAGAGATGTTGAACTAAGTCAAGATGAAGAGGTTGTCATCAACATTCAGAGATCCCTAGGAGTCAAAAAAATACAAACTATGGAGAAGGGTAATTTGGTATCGTTTCCAATACTCCCTCTCTCCTAGCTCAATTTTGACATATTTTCCCTATCGGCAAGAAGCATCGGGATCAAGAGCCAAACTTGATGGTTAGGTTTGGCAAATCAATATCGGCCAAGCTAGTACATGGAAATGACCCGCATCGAATTCACCTGACTTCGTATACAAGGACGAGTCATCCAAAAGCCAATTCAGAGAATAATTGACCTAACAAAGCAAGAGATGTAGGACTTCGCGTCCCTCTCTCACTTTAGGTCCACCCTATCATCTACAAACCAGTGAAGGGTAAAGTTGTATCGCTTCCAATTATTAGACTCTTGAAAGAGCTCACGACTAATGCATTCCCTCTTGTTTGTTATAGGATCACCTGATTGTCAAAGATGCAGAAAACAAATCAAGGAGAGACGTGTCAGATAAACTCTCGTCCCGAGTATTGCAAAAGCAAATGATATAAATCCTTCATAGCTCAACTCACGTTTGATCTTAGCCTTATTGATTGATCTATTTCCACATCTTCTCTTTTGTAGGGGCAAAAGTAGAAAGGCTCGTCAAATCAATGATAAGATCCCCAACCCCGGTTGATCCTTCTTGTGTCATTTCCCTACTTAATAAGGACAACCCATCGACACCCCTTTGTGAATGACTCTTCTAATGTTTAAAATTTAACATATTTGAAGATACCATTCTATTCACCCCTAAAGCTGTCAATAAAGTCTTTTTGAACAAAAAACCATTCATTTGTTCTGAGAGTACAAACTCTATCACATTTAAAATGCTGCATGCCTTTTCCAAATGGATTTTCCATGATGATTTTGTCTATCTAAATCACTGATTCTATAAGGATTATTTGAATAGATAGCTAAGTGAAGAATACAAGATTGATCGAACATGTTGGATGAGGCGCGTCAGAATGATGAAAGGCAAGCCATGTCCTACACACAATCCCCCATCTATACACTTGTGACATGAGTGCAGAAGATTCCATGACTGCAGGGTAAAGAGTTCTCTCGTAAATGGTACGATAACTAAAATAGTGAGAGACATTTCATTGCTCACCCCTTTTGAGCCCTATACACTAATGAAGTTTTTGTCCTACCCCTCATCAAGAACCAACCCCACATCGGGGCAGAACGGAGGCTAAGCAGCATCGCAAGGTGAGAAAAGCGATAGAAATTTTCTTGTTTGCACTTGCATCAATCTTCGAGTGTTTTTATTGCATATGAACACTTACGTTAATTTAAGTGCCCTAGAATGACAAAGAGCAATTCTTTCTCTACGCACTTGTATTCGTTGTACAAACCCAATTGAGTCTGTAATTTCATTCTCACATGGAGGCAAAATAGAAGTTACTACCATTTGAGCAGCATAATCAGGAGTGCCGGCAAAAGGTGAAGACTCAATAGTCTAACAACAAAGTTTTCTTGAACTTGCCTAGATTAGTTCTTCAAGCAACAAGAATGAAAAAAATTAGGGGCATGAAAAAGCAGTGTACCTAGTAAAAGCAAGGTCAAAGCCCATAGATGAGAAAGTTGGAATAAAAACTAGGGGCATGAAAAAGCAATGTGCCTGGTAAAAGCAAGGCTAATGCCCCCCAGCCAAGAAATGCAGTCAATTGTTTCCCAAGAAAAGTTGCTATTATGGTTTGATTGATAGAGCCTCCATTCGACAGTGAGAAGAAAAGATTGGTCACAAATGCCAAGGCAATTGCCAACTCTCACCTTTTTACACATGAGTCAAGCTTACATTGTGTCCCATTGTAAAAGTCTCTTTAGATTAGAGCACTTTAATTAACGTAGGATTTCATATGTTTATAAGCATCGCTCGAAGAAATATGAGCAAGGTTATTCTATCTCTTTTCGCAGGATTCTTGACTTGCAAACCTAGAGATGATCATTCAGCATCTTTTTCACAGAGCCGTGATCTTGATGGTCCCCTTTTATGAGCCGTTGATCAAGCCTACATTATAGTCCTAACAAAGACCTCTCACATTGGTAAAGTCGTACTACTTGCGAGAATACTCGGACCCCTGTTGACATGATGACAGTGAGATAGTGTGGTTCTTATAAATCTTGTATCAATGGTCAGGATAAAACAACCTTTCCCAATGAGAGTGGGCAAAAAATCCTTTCAGACTGAAAGTCCCTCATCTGGCATGCTCAAGAACTCTACATTCTAAATGAAGGTCGTCTATACAAATTTTCCCTAGTGGAACTCAGATGATGTAAAATTGACAAAATTATCATGCATGAATCTCATTTAAATTCATGAATTTATAGCATATACAATCATGTGTGCAGATTGTGCAAATAGCAGACATACTTTCAGAGATCAGAGATATTGCCAGGTAAGGATATCCCTATCCGCATGTTTTTGAGTGCTTGCTGTTACTCGGGTGCTCCCTTTGTTAACACTCGACCTGTTCGAGTTGTCTTTAAAGTTTGGATACTCGTGACTGTCCAAGTATCCTCTTGTCTTTGATTACCAGCCACCGTTCGGATGCTCCCTTTCTGTGACACTCGACTTGTCCGAGAGTTGTCCCTAAAATTGTGTCATTGAATACTGGCAGTTGTTCAAGTATTCCACCACATTATACACTTGTGATTACCCAGGTATCCTTTCTTACACTTGGACCAGCTGAGTGGTTTTTGATCGTATCATTAAATATTTGTGTTCATCCAAATATTCCATTACTTTGTACACCTATATGCCTATGGCCATCCAGGTAATCCTCGTGCTAAATTCAAATTCTCAATTACCGAGAGGTGGGAGGCCTTCATGAATATGCGAGGCACGTCCTCGATATTCCCCATTAGGAGGTGAGAGACCTTCATGAATATCCAAGGTACGTCCTCGATATTCCCAATTACCAGGAGGTGAGAGACCTTCATGAATATCCAAGGTACGTCCTCGATATTCCCAATTACCAGGAGGTGAGAGACCTTCATGAATATGTGAGGCACGTCCTCGATATTCCTAATTACTAGGAGGTGGGAGACCTTCATGAATATCCAAAGTACGTCCTCGATGTTCCCATTACCAGGAGGTGAGAGACCTTCATGAATATCCAAGGTACGTCCTCGATATTCCCAATTACCAGGAGGTGAGAGACATTCATGAATATCCAAGGTACGTCCTCGATATTCCCAACTATTAGGAGGTGAGAGACCTTCACGAATATGCAAGACCCATCCTCGATATTCCCATACCAGGAGGTGAGAGACCTTCACGAATATCCAAGGTACATCATCGATATTCCCATTACTAAGAGGTGAGAGACCTTCGCAAATATCCAAGGTACATCCTCGATATTCCCATTACCAGGAGGTGAGAGACCTTCATGAATATCCAAGGTACGTCCTCGATATTGCCAATTACTAGGAGGTGAGAGACCTTCATGAATATCCAAGGTACGTCATCGATATTCCCATTACCAGGAGGTGAGAGACCTTCATGAATATCTAAGGTATGTCCTCGATATTCCCAACTACTAGGAGGTGAGAGACATTCACGAATATGCGAGACCCATCCTCGATATTCCCATGCTAGGAGGTGAGAGACCTTCCCAAATATCCAAGGTACATCCTCGATATTCCCATTATCAGGAGGTGAGAGACCTTCATGAATATCCAAGGTATGTCCTCGATATTCCCAACTACTAGGAGGTGAGAGACCTTTACAAATATCCAAGGTACATCCTCGATATTCCCATTACTAGGAGGTGAGAGACCTTTGCAAATATCCAAGGTACGTCTTCGATATTCCCAATTGCCAGGAGGTGGGAGACCTTCACGATTATGCGAGACCCATCCTCGATATTCCCACATACCAGGAGGTGAGAGACCTTCATGAATATCTCAGGTACGTCCTCGATATTCCATCTACTAGGTACTCCTTCAACGCCTGCGAACATCCGGGCACCTCTAGAATTCGTACTTGTGATCATCCAGGTACCTCTTTTGATACCTACAAACATCCAGGTATCCTTCAGAGTTTAGTACTTGTGTTCATCAGTACCCCTTCGATACCTGTGAGTGTCCAGGTATCCTTCAAGAGTTTGTACTTGTGATCATCCAAGTGTCCCTTTGATACTTGTGAACGTCTAGGTATCCTTTAGAGTATAGTACTTGTGTTCATCCACGCACCCCTTCGATACCTGCGAAAGTCCAGGTATCTTTCAAGAGTTTGTACTTGTGATCATCCAAGTACCTCTTCAATACTTGCGAAGTCCAGGTATCCCTCAAGAGTTTGTACTTGTGATCATCCACGTACCCCTTCGATACCTGCGCAAGTCCAGGTATCCTTCAGAGTTTTGTACTTGTGATCATCCATGTACCCCTTTGATACCTGCGAACGTCTAGGTATCCTCCAAGAGTTTGTACTTGTGATCATCCAAGTACCCCTTCGATACTTGTGAAAGTCCAAGTATCCTTTAGAGTTTGGTACTTGTGATCATCTAGGTACTCCTTCAACACCTGCGAATGTCCAGGCACCCCCCAGAATTTGCACTTGTGGCCATCCAAGTACCCATTCGATGCCTGCAAAGGCCCAAATATCCTCAAGGTTAGTACTTGTGAATATCTGAGTACTCTTTCAAATTCTTGTAAATATTCAAGCACTAACAAACAAGATGCCCTAAGAAAGGTCGGTGCATCTCCCGAAAAAGGTCGGGTACTATCCGGTGTCATTGACAAAGATCAGGCACCAACAAACAAGATGCCCTGAGAAAGGTCGGCGCATCCCCTGAAAAAGGTCGGGTACCATTGGTGTCCTTGATGAAGATTAGGCACCAACAAACAAGATGCCCTGAGAAAAGTCGGCGCATCTCTTGAGAAAGGTTGGGTGCCAACCGGTGTCCTTGACAGAGGTTCAGGCACCCCATAAATCGATGCCTTGAGAAAGGTCGGCGCATCTCCCGAGAAAGGTTGGGTACCAACCGGTGTCCTCGATAGAGATCATGCACCAACAAACAGATGCTCTGAGAAAGGTCGGCGCATCCCCCCGAGAAAGGTCGGGTAAACCATTTATTGCTCTAACAGGTGACCGAAGAAAGGTTCGAGTCATGGAAAAGCGATTTCCCGTCAAGGCGACCGAAGAAAGGTTCGGGTCCTAGACAAACCATTTATTGCCTAACAGGCGACCGAAGAAAGGTTAGGGCCTTGGAGGAGCAACCTCCTCACGTCATCAGGTGAGATGATACCCTAATACTTGCCAAACTCGAGATTTGCACCCTATCTCACTCGTGCCCGATAAGTAACTACAAGTATCTTCTTATCTATCTTACTACATATAATACTATATTGCTCTTTCCTGCATGGGACAATAGGTCCCGAATAAGACATAACCTACTGCATAGGCAAAATTTAGGTATCAGTTTGTCTTTGAATGCAACTTTGCGAACTCACCTTTAAAGAGGGGTAGCTGTTGACACCTAAATTTTTATTAGGTTTTTAATTAGGCCTTAATTTATGTATTTTTTTCGGATAATAAATAATAAATAATTAAAAAACAACAAAAAAATAAATAAAAACAAAAGAAAACAAAAAAAGCAGCAACCCATTGGGGTTGGGCTTACAAGCCCAGCTCCTCCCTTCTTTCTCGCACGGGCCACCAAGACCTAGCCCGCGCAACCCGGCCTTTTCCCCCCAAAAGTCCAGTCCCCTTCTCTTCTTCTTCTTCCTCATTCCCTTTTCTTCCTCTACACCTTTGCAACTCACGTGCGCAGAGGGCAATGACGCATGTGAGGACCGCCTATGACGAAGTAGGGAAGAGCAGCAGCGACAGGACACCGGTTCGGCCGCACCCAGGGCCGGTGGCGCGATGTACGCCGACTAGCGGCCGAACCTCCGCCGACCAGCCTTCCCCTTGCCTTTAAATAGGGCGTTGGGGAAGGCCAAAAAACACATAGATAGAGAGATGGCGAAGAGGAGATCGCCGACGGTGAGCTTTGATAGCTTCCCCTAAGAGACTTTAGGGGAGACTCGAAAACGAGTTGCCGGAGATCTTGGATCTAGCCGGAGAGGGTAGGCGAAGGGGGTAGATCGGAGGAAGGCCGGAGGAGCTCGTGGGCGGAGCTGGGGCGAACGAGAGAGAAATCGAAGGGTGGAGGGTTAGATCTGATCAGATCTGGGAGACGGCGTTGCTTCACTGTCGCCTACTGAGCCACCATTGCCTTCCTTGACGTTGTTAACCGCCCACGCCGTCACCTCAAAGGCTCCCTGCCGCCGTGCCGAGTTGTGCCCCAACGCCATTGCTGTACCAGATCTCACCGCGTCGCTGCCCTATCACCGCCACTATTCGCCACCTCGTAATAGATAGGTAACAATAGCCGCTGTTGCCGTTGGTCGCATTCCCCCTCTTGAACCGTGCCGCCACTGACCACACCAGCACAACGCCGTCATCGCTTGTCCTCTCCATCATTGCTGTCAAGCCCGTCGTTCGCCACCATCATCGCCGTCAAGCCCGTCGTCACCACCGTCCCCATCGTCTGCCTAGTGACGCCTTAGTCCCCCTCACCAGTGCCACGAGGGGGCAAAGGGGAGAGGAGGCCAAGAGTCGAGTTGATTCGTGGGTCTGTCTGACCTGATTTCCTTGTTTCCGAGTAGGGTTTCCCAGTCCGGCTTGCACGGCGGGCTGGGTAGTGTTGGGTTGAAATATTTTATGAAAACGGGCTAAAAAATGGGTTTGGGCTTTTAAGGTTAAAAAGAAAAAGTCTTGGGCCGGGCCCGCGTTCGGGTCTCAGGTCGATGACCGGGGTTGGACCCAACCCGGGGATCCGACTTGGGTCGCATTTTAATAATATAATATAATATAATATATTTATAAATATTTAAAAAAAAAAAAAAAAAATTATTTTCCAAAAAAAAAAAAAATATCCGATATTTTCCTAAAAAAGCCGAAAAAGTCAGAAAAAAAGTTAAAAATGATTTATATTTTCCAAAAAGACCAAAAATCCAAAAAAAATCCCTTTTATGTTCAAAAAATAGAAAAATGTCAAAAAAAATGTTTTTCCTCTACAAATGCATGGAAAACCCCTCTAAAATCCAAAAAACCTTAGGGTTTAAACAAGATTAGGTATTGAAAGGGCATTAGTGATTAACTAGTGTAATCAAGTCCCCGATCCTAATTTCTTTGGTTGCACAGGAGCAAGTATTTCTCTTGATACTTCACTTGGGTTTCTAATCGACCCACCCCAAACTAATTTGTGGTGACTCCTTTTTAAATTAACTCACAGGTTAAAAACTTGAACCATTAAGTCATGAATTGGTAGACTTGGGAGAGTCTGGGCTACGCCTAATAGACCTAGCCGAACTACTAGCCTCCTTTAGGCGCCCGCCTGATCGGGCGCCGAAAAAAAGAGAGGTTACGACATTAAGAAAGACTTAGTTTAACCACTTGCGAGTTAATTGAGGTTGGTCATCACTATAGATTTATGTTAAATATTTATACTGTTATTGTTTCAGGTTTGAGATTTGTTACCTAATATTTTGTGGTACCCAAGATTCCCTCCCCCCTCCCAAACAAAAAAAAAACCTCTTCCCTCTTTTGAAAATCTTTTGTAGGCTCTTCGCTTTAGTTTTTGAAGCCGAGAGCCTACTTACTTTGATTTTCTTTTTGTTTACTTTGATTGCTTTTTCTTTCCTCTCATGATTTGTTTTGAGACTTTGTGTGTATAAATTTCTACAATTGATCTTGGGATAACACGGAGATCAAGTTGACCACTTGTCCTGTCGATAGCCATCGATGAGAATATTCATGACATGACTCCACAATCTCTTTGAAATTAGGCCGCCCTCTTCTTCCGATTTATATTTAGGTCTAGATTTGGGGAGTTTACTCTCTTGAACTATATATAGATATAGATTTGGGAGTTCTTTATAGGTACTTGATATGTGTTCTTTTAACATAGTGATGTTGGTGTCTCTACACAACTAGGGTTATAAGGATGTTGAATCTAGGTACATACTATAAATCGTTGCGAATGGAGTTATAGATCTTGGTGTGTGCTCATCAATAAATCTAGTAATCGGCCGTTGAAAGTTTATTATAACAGATCTATTCTTGAGGGATAAGAGTGTGCTTTTAGCTTTAGATTATGTTTTGTTATTTAGATTCTAGTATTTGCGTTGTTCGGCAGTTATTTGGGATTTGCTAGACTTGAAATCTTCTATGTATCTCTTGAGTATTATTCTAAAAAATGAATGAATTGTTTTTTGAAAAAAAAAATTCAAAAGGTGAAAAAAAGAAAGACTATTGTTATTGCAATAATGCAAGGCTATGCCTAAACATCATTCCTCAGTGACTATGATTAAGAATCGATCAAATTTTTATGTCCCTCTCCCTTTCGTGCATGAAAAGCCAGCTTCAATTTAATTAGAGGTTTCCAAAATTAGTGGCCTCCATTTGAGGCAATTAATGTCACTTTCCTAAATCAGCAAGTAACATTTGATATCATTTAAATCTAGTGTCAATTCAACACTTGGCAGCAAGAGGAACAGTAATGGGCTATGCATTCTAGGATAAATTGGCTCCGGTGGGGTGATAAAAATAGGTGATAAAAATACTAAGTTCTTTCATGCCACTACTATTCAATGCAGAAATAGAAACAAAATCAGGATGCTGCTTGATGATAATCAAAGATGGGTTAGAGATGATCGCCTTCTCAAGGAAATGATGATGGAATTCTTCTCTAAGCTCTACAAAACAAAGGGCTATCGTGACTATGGACTGATTATTGATAAATGTGAGTGTGTTGTGACCACTGATATAAATACTAAACTAATTTCAGCTGTTACTCGAGAGGAAGTTCAACTAGCCGCTTTCCAGCTGGGGAAAACTCAAGCCCCTGGTCCTGATGGATTCAATGGCTTGTTTTACCAACATCACCGGGATATCTTAGAAGACGAAGTTTATTCATCGGTGCATCAATTTTTTCAATCCGGCTTGATGCCCTCGAAACTAAACCGAACCATTATCACACTCATACCAAAAGTCCCTAACCCAGAATGTCTAGACCAGTACCGACCCATTAGTCTTTGTAATTACAACTACAAAATAATGTCCAAGGTGCTCGCCAACCGACTGAAACCTTTCCTTCTTGACCTCATTTCTATGGAACAAAGTGCATTTGTAAGCGGCCATCAAATACAGGACAATATTTTAATTGTGCATGAGGTTCTTCATCAGCTAAAGACGAGAACTAGAAAGAGAAAATTTCAGGTTGTTGTCAAGATGGACATGCAAAAGGCGTATGACCGTGTGGAGTGGGATTTTCTCAAAGACTATCTACTCAGGTTAGGATTCCATTCTACTTGGGTATAGTGGGTCATGCGGTGCATCACTACAGTCTCCATAAGTGTCAAATTTAATGGGGAATAGCTGAATTACTTTCACCTGACGCAAGGAATTCGACAGGGACATGCAAAAGACTCTGTTTCAGAGTCTGAGTCTGATTCTGAATTTTCCATTAGACATATGTTGGCATAATCATCTTCACTTTCTTCGCATTCAGTATCGCTCCATGTCTCTGCTTTGAGAGCATTTTTGAATTTCTCTGTGTTTTCCTTCTTTTTCTTCAATAGAGGGCAATTAGGTCTGATATGCCACTTTTTCTTGCATTCAAAGCAAATCACTTCTTTGTTTGTCTCATTGTCTTCATTTGATTTCTTCTGAAATCTTTGAGTGATTTGCTTCTTCCAGTTAAACCTTCTTCTTTTATTGTTCAACTTCCTAAACTTCCTTATCATAAGTGCAAGTTCTTCATCGTCCAAGTCGTCTTCTGAATCTGTGTCATCAGAATCATCGTTAGATTTTAAAGCAATCGACTTCTTACCTGTGGGATCTTCTTCTTCATTGATTTGTTCCACTTCATATGATTGAAGTGTGCCAACTAATTCATCTACAGACAAAGGCACGATCCTCTGTGTTTCTCTCATTGAAATCTTAATGTGATTCCAGTTTTTGGAGAGTCCACGTAGCAATTTATTGACTTTCATCTATCTTGAGATTGGTTGTCCATGATATGCTAGACCATTTACAATCTCTGTGAAACGACTGAACATGTCAGTAACGGATTTTCCTGGCTTCATCTTGAAAGCTTCGTATTGTCCGAGTAGAATATTGATCTTTGTTTCTTTAACTCGATCAGTTTCTTCGTAAGTAGCATGCAACCTATCCCAAACTTCTTTTGCCGTTTCACAAGATGAGATTCTATTATACTTAGTAGGAGATAAAGCACAATATAAGGAGTAGATAGCTTTAGCATTAAGAGCTTGTCTCTTGGTTATGTCTGCTTGTGTCATCTTGCCAGCATCTATAACTTCCTTTCCTCTTTCTAAGGTTGATGTAGCTTTAGGAATGATTCCTTTTTCTACCACATCCCATTTTAAGGCATCTTTCGATCTCAGGAATGCATTCATCTTATTTTTCCACACATTGTATTACTTTCCATCAAAGTAAGGAGGTCTGGTGTTGCTATAGCTTTCAACCAAACCTGGAGCTAAAATACGAGCCATAGATCTTTAACTTAGAAATAAAAACACTTCGATAAAATGAGCACACAAGCTCTGATACCAATTGTTAGGGCTAGTACTATCATCTAAAGGGGGGTGAATAGGTGTAATAACAATTTTCACAAGACTTGGAGAATTAATTTTTCTTTTGATAATGAAAGACTTAAAAAGTAACTCAAATTGAGCAAGTAAACAAACGATATAAGAAAGTAAGAAGTTCAATGATGAGAAAATATGAACACAAGGTTTATAGTGGTTCGGCTTAGATCAAGCCTACGTCCACTCTTCGCGTTGACAGCCTGTTGGCTGGATTCCACTATGAATCAAAAGAGATGTTACAACTTGTGATCTCGACTATCACAGTGACGAGTCTCTACCGAACTCTCACACAGTCTCACTAAGAGTATCTCTCTTTTGTATACAACTTTTGCTCGATGAATGAAAAACGAGAGACTAGAAGGCTTTGGACTTTGGAATTCTCTTTCAAGCACGACCTCAAACAACTTAAGAGTCTTCCTTATATACTCCTCCATGCCTCTACAACCGTTGGCACTTTCCAAAGGAATTCTTCCAATCTACTCGTTGGACATAATTAATTAAGGAGATCTCGAGTCATTTAAGGAATGTGATGATAGCCCATCAATCCTATTCACCCATAAAATCAGGATCTTGAGTTTCCATAAGTAGAACTTTCCAAGTTTGTTCACCTTTCAAAGATCTTCGTATCGGAGTAGATTCCAATAAGAATAATCAATAAAGCAATTATGAAATCCAGCTATAAGGTCTTCCAATAATTATACGAAACGAAACCTTGAAGATAATCCTGCATTTGAATACTAATTCTGCATTTGGATAAGTCTTCATACTTCAGTCTAGAACTGTCAGTGAGGATAGACTTTGAGATTAAAATCTGATGGTCTGTCGGTTTTCAGACTTTGACAATAAAGTATTGAGATCTTCTGATATAGTCTTGGAAAGGTTTTGCCAACTTCAAAATAATAAAGGAGTTTTCTCTAACAACTTCAAGCAATCAATCAGTCGTTCTATCCTAGAGCTCCTCACATGAACGTTTGACAAAGAAAAAAACTCATGGCGCATGCAAACATCACGTGCACGCTAGCGATATACTGATATCTTCTCATTCATTGCTCTCTCTTTCTTTCTTTTTTCTCTCCGAATCATTGCTTGGTCTCGATGCAAATGAGACAAGGATGGGACGTTTCTTGCCGCCTAGTATCTTCCAACCGGGTTGGAGACCATGGTCCCAAGATGAGTGGGCCACTCGTGCATGTAGACCATATCATGAAGTCCGAGCTGTGGCTGCAAATTGGCAGTCCTTACGTTGGTTGGGAGCTGGAAGTTATGTGCATTAAATAGAGGGTTATGGTGGAAATGCTTTTGCTTATTCAGCTGATCAAAAGATGATGCCGAGAAGTACACGCATCGGTTCGAAAGAGGGTCCATCTATTTATTCACTTATTTATTTTGTTGGTTAGTAGTTTATTTAGATATTTATTTGTTTTGGGGAAAAAGGTCGATTTAGTTTGTTTATTTCATTAATTGTCCACTTGGTCAATGAGTGAGAAATGACTTTGCTGCGTGGTCAAAGCCAGCTGGGGTTGGCCTCCGTATTAAATTTCTCGTATCTGTCACCCGCCATCACCCCAAGTGATACTTCAAATTAATGGATGGACTCTTGCGTCTATAACCTAAGAAATTGGTCCCCCTTTTTTTTTTTTTTTTTTTGTCAGTCTTATTCTATTCCTACTCTAACTCTTACTCTCAAACTTTTGCCCTGTCTTCTTGCAGGGCATGGGAGTCAAAATCCACTCCTGAAACTAATTCATCCCCACCCCAACCCCCTTGAGAAGGTGGGAATTCGAACCCCCCACCTCCCCCTTCCATGTTGGAAGGGTGGCCACTGAGGCAAACCCCATTGATTAAGAAATTGGTCTATTTAGTCAGCTTATACATGTCTGATCGTTTATTAATTTGCTTCTGAAAGTAGCTTATATCCTAACACTGAGAAATGCTAACAATGCTGAAACATCATCTCCAATGTTTAGCGGATGACTATCACTTATTTCAACGAATCTTGCTAAAGCACTAAAGTGAAATTTAGTGGAGAAGTTAATATTTCTAGCATTGCTCGTTGGAGTAGTTGATCTTACAGAGAGGATGTGATTGGGGTTTATTTTGTGTATGCAATGCAGCAGTCATTAATATATCATAAGATTATTACGTTTGGAAAAGGTAAATGGGATGTTAACTTTGCAAATGATTGCGTTGTTCCTTCTGTATTTTCCAAATCATCTAGAGATTCATAGCCTTGATAATCATCGATATAAGTGCAAGCTCAATAAGTAAATGAGTCAAATATATGCCAAAGTCGATAGCCTTTGTTGAGGGGACAAAGTTTAGAAAAATTACCAAAAAAAAAAAAACCATAAATCTATCGTTTATAGTAATTAATTCAGTCATTAATTTTTTTATTGTACTAATTTAATTAGTCTTAAACCTTTTGACGATTTATTAATGCGTTCTTCCATATCAATTTTGGCCTAAAATTATTGACATAGATGCTGGCTATCCTATATGCCACCATCGGTGCTGACATAGATAATTTTTTATAATTTTATAATTTTTCTGATTTTTTTATTTTTAATTTCATAAAGTGAAATTTATAAAGCACATAATAAATATCTAGGATGGTCTGCGTAGTCCAAATTTTATACAAACCAAAAAAAAGGAGAAGAGAGAAATACAAAGCAAAACCGAAATCCAATTTCCATACACAACACAAAATTGATGGCTTGGAAATGTATACAATGCGAATGCGTAGTGCGCATGGACCCATTTGCTGTGTTAGCAGCTGCGCACTAATCTGCTGGGGACACTTATCGTGTCTAAGTAGGCATTTGCCAGCCAGCTTTCCCATTGATGAGAAGTGGGGGAGGATCATGGCTGGTCCACATTGATCCTCCTCCTTTCTTGGGGTCAGAAACTAAAGATGGAGGGGGCCTTTAGGCCTTTCATTACATTTGAGTGAATTTCTCTCTTTATCAAAGATAATAACTTGATTTTAATCCATAATTTAATTGTTTACTATGAACTAATTGTCGCGACCTCTTTTTTTAGGGCGCCCGATCGAGGCGGGCGCGGCGGGAGGCTAATGGCTCGGCTAGATTTATTAAGCCCGGACTCTCCCAAGTCCACCAATTCACGACTTTAATGGTTTAAGTTTTTAATCGTAAGTTCATTTTTAAAACGGAGTCGCCACTAATCGATTTGGGGTGGGTTGATTAGAAACCCATGCGAAATATCGGGAGAAATACTCGCTCCTGCACAACTAGAGAAATTAGGATCGGGGACTTGATTACACTAGTTAATCACTAATGCCCTTTCAGTACCTAATCTTGTTTAAACCCTGAGGTTTTTTGCATGTTTTAGGCATTTTCCATGCATTTTTTGGGAGGAAAAACATTTTTTTTGGGTCTTTTATATTTTTTGGACATAAAAGGGATTTTTTTGGATTTCTTTTGGTATTTTTGGAAAAATACAAGTCTTTTTGGCTTTTTCTAGATTTTTGGCATTTTTTGGAAAATATGGAATATTTTTGATTTTTTTGCTTTTTTCGAAAAATAAAATATTTTTTAATATTTTTTTGGTTTTTTTGGAAATTAAAATATTTTATAATATTTTTTCGAAAATAAATTATATTTTTGATTTTTTTGGAAAATAAATTATTTATTTAATATTTATTTATTAAAACATAAAAAAAAAACCAAAATGCGCACGGGCCCGCTTTTTTTTTTTTTTAATAAAAACGACGCTGCGTCGTTTTGGGTGGGGGGAACCGGTGAAACCCTACCCGGTTCCCCGACCCGGGTCCGACCCAATGACCCGGTCGCGACCTAGAAAAAATCGGGAACCTTAGGGTTCCCGATTCGCGGCGCTGAGGAGGAGGAGGGGTGGATCGACGCGGCGACAGTGGCGGCGGCGATGGTGGTGACAACGAGGGGGGGTGATGGCGACGGCGGTGGTAGCTACCGGCAACGGCGCGACGACGGTGCGGCGATGGCAGAGGGCGCGACGTCCATTTCCCTTAAACTTCCCTCTCTCTCTCTCTCTACCCTCTCCTCCGGCAAGGCTTGGATCCACGGCCGCGCGTCCTCGGACCCCTCTGAAGTCTCTCAGTGGGGAACCCGAAGTGTGCAGCCCTAGATTGGCCTCTCTCTCTCTCTCTCTCTCGATCCGTGCCCTTCGTCGACGGAGATGGAGGGCCTATTTATAGGCCGAGGGGCGGCCGGTCGACGGAGGTGGATCGCCGGTCGACGGAGGTGGATCGCCGGTCTCCATGGCCTTCGCCGGCCAAACCGGCGTCCCATCTGACGCCAGCTGCCCTCGGCACGTCCCCATCCGATGCCAGTCGTCTCTGCTCCACGTGTGTCGCCGTTCGACGATCTCCCTTCGGCGTCGCGCCCTCGTGCGTGCGTTGCAGAGGCGCGAGGGAGAAGAAGACCCGGCTGGGCCAGGCTGAGGAGGAGGATGGGCCGTAGAGGCCCACTGGAGGGGAGCGGCTGCTGCTGCTGCTTTTTTTCTTTTTCTTTTGCTTTTTGTTTTGTTTTCTGTTTTTGTTGTTTATTTATTATTTATTCTTTATTATTTAGTATCCGAAAAAAGGCAAAAAAAAGATAATTAAAAACTTAAAGACGGAATTTAGGCGTCAACAGCTGCCCCTCTTTGAATGTGAGTTCGCAGAGGTTGCATTCAAAGACAAACTGATGCCTAAATTTTATCTATGCATGCGTAGCAGATTATATTTTATTTGGGACTTATTATTTTATGCAGAAAAAGAGTAATATAACTTTACATATACTAAGACGGATAAGAAGATACACAGGTTACTTAGGGAGTGAGTGAGATAGGGTGTGAACCCCGAGTTTTGGCAAGTATCAATGTGTCATCTTACCTGGTGATATGAGAGGGCTGCTTCTCTAGGACCCGAACCATTCTTCGGTCGCCAATCAGTAGTTTGTCTTGGACTTGAACCTTTCTTCAGTCGCTTTGACGGAAATTGCTTTTCTAAGACCCGAACCTTTCTTCGGTCGCCTGTCATAGCAGTAAGTGGTTTGTCTCGGGTCCGAACTTTTCTTCAGTTGCCGTGACGGGAGATGCGCCGACCTTTCTTCGGGCATCTATTTGTGGGTGCCTGATTTGTATCGAGGACACCAGTTGGTACCCGACCTCTCTCGGGAGATGCGCCGACCTTTCTCAGGGCATCTATTTTGTGGGGGTGTCTGACCTCTGTCAAAGACACCAGTTGGAACCCAACCTTTTTTGGGAGGATGCACCGACCTTTCTCAGGGTATCGATTTGTGAGGTGCCTGATCTTTGTCAAGGACACCTGCTGGAACCCGACCTTTCTCGGGAGGATGCACCGACCTTTCTCAGGGCATTGGTTTATGAGGTGCCTGATCTTTGTTGAGGACACCTGTTGGAACCCGACCTTTCTCGGGGGATGCACCGATCTTTCTCAGGGCATCGATTTGTGGGGTGCCTGATCTTTGTTAAGGACACCTGTGGGAACCCGACCTTTCTCAGGGGATGCACCGACCTTTCGCAGGGCATCAATTTGTTGGGGATGTCTGATCTTTGTCAAAGACACCTGTTGGAACCCGACTTTTCTCGGGGGATGCACCGATCTTTCTCAGGGCATCGATTTGTGGGGTGCCTGATCTTTGTCAAGTACACCTGTGGGAACCCAACCTTTCTCGGGGGATGCACTGACCTTTCGCAGGGCATCAATTTGTTGAAGATACCTGGACATTCACAGGTATTGAAAGAGTACCTGGATATTCACAAGTACTAACCTGGAGGATATTTGGGCCTTTGCAGGCGTCGAAGGGGTACTTTGATGATCACAAGTACAAACTCTTGGAGGATACCTGGATGTTCGCAGATATCGAAGGGGTACCTATATGCTCACAAGTACTAGATGCTGGAAAATACCTAATTGATTGCAAGTGTCAAAAGAGTACTTGGATGTTAACAAGTACGGACTTTAAAGGATGCTTGAACGTTCGCAGGCGTTGAAGAGGTACTTGGATGATCACAAGTATAAATTTCTAAAAATACCTGGCAAACGGAATATCGAGGATGGGTCTCGCATATTCGTGGAGGTCTCTCACCTTTTGATAATTGGGGAATATCGAGGATGTGCCTCGCATATTCGTGAAGGTCTCTCACCTCCTGATAGTTGAGAATATTGAGGACATACCTTGGATATTCGTGAAGGTCTCTCACCTCCTGGTATGGGGAATATCAAGGACGTACCTCACATATTCGTGAAGGTCTCCCACCTTCTGGAAATTGGGAATATCGAGGACGTACCTCGCATATTCGTGAAGGTCTCCCACCTCCTGGCAATTAGGGAATATCGAGGACGTACCTGGGATATTCGTGAAGGTCTCTCACCTCCTGGTATGAGGAATATCGAGGACGTACCTTGGATATTCGTGAAGGTCTCTCACCTCATGATAGTTGAGAATATCGAGGACATACCTTGGATATTCGTGAAGGTCTCTCACCTCCTGGTATGGGGAATATCGAGGACGTACCTCGCATATTCGTGAAGGTCTCCCACCTTCTAGAAATTGAGAATTTGAATGTAGCACAAGGCTTACCTGGATGGCCGAAGGCACACAGGTGTACAAAGTAGAGGAATATTTGGATGAACACAGACATTTAACGATATGATCAGGGACCACTCAACTGGTCTGAGTGTAAGAAAGCATACATGGGTGATTGCAGGCGCATAATGTGGTGGAATACTTGAGTAGCTGTTAGTATTCAAAGATACAATTTTGAGGACAACTCGGACAAGTCGAGTGTCACGGAAAGGGAGTATCGAACGATGATCGGTACTCAAAGACAAGAGGATACTTGAAGAGTCACGAGCATCCAAACTTTAAGGACAACTCGAACAGGTTGAGTGTCAACAGAAGGAGTACCTGAGTAACGGCAGGCACTAAAAAACAGGGGAATATCTGGACAATTGCAAATATTAATATTCTGGGGACAACTCGGACAGGTCGAGTGTCGATGAGAGGGAGTACCCGGCAAATGGTGGGTACTCAAAGACAAGGGGATACTTAGACCGATGCAAGCACCCAAACTCAGGGGATGGCTCGAATAGGTCGAGTGACAAGAAGAGAGTACCTGGACAGTGGTAGGTACTTTAAGACAAATAGGGATAGGGATATGCTTACTCGGCAATATCTCTAATTGCGAGAGTATGTTCGCTATTTACACAATATGCAGACATGTACACAATGATTGTATATGCTGTAAATTCATAAATTCAAATGTGATTTATGCATGACAATTTCGTCAGTTTTGTATCATTCGAATTCCACTGGGGAAGATTTTGAAAGACAACCTTTATTTAGAATGTAGATATCTTGAGCATGCCAGATGAGGGACTTTCATTCTGAAAGGACTTTTCACTCACTCTCATGGAAATGTTGTTTTATCCTGACCATTGATGCATGATTTATAAGGATCACACTTCTCACTGTCATCATGTCAGCAGGGGTCCCAGTATTCTCGCAAGTGGTAAGACTTTACCAATGTGAGAGGTCTTTGTTGAAATTGTGATGAAGACTTGGTTAGCAGCTCATCAAAAGGGGACCATCGAGGTTGAAGTTGATGGACGAAAATGTTGCACGATCCTCTCCGGGTTTATAAGTCAGGAACCCTGCGAAAAGAGATAGAGTAATCTTGCTCATACTTCTTCGAGCGATATTTATGCACATATGAAATCTTACGTTAATTGAAGTGCCTCTAGTCTAAAGAGACTTTTTACAATGGGAATATAACGTAGACTCGGCTCACATGTAGAAGGGTGAGAGTTGGTGACTATCTCGGCATTCGTCACTGGTCTTTCTTCTTACTGTCAGATGGAGATTTTACAATAGCAACTTTTTCTTGGCTGAATTTTTTTTGACTGGGGGGCATTGGCCTTGCTTTTATCTGGCACACTGCTTTTTTATGCCCTTGCTTTTATTCCAGTTCCTCATTTATGGGCATTGACCTTGCTTTTACCAGGTACACTGCTTTTTTATGCCCCTGCTTTTTTTCATTTTTGTTGCTTGAGGAACTGATCTAGGCGAGTTCAATCGAAGCACCATTATTTAGACTTTGAGTCTTCATCTTCAGCCAGCGCTCTAGGCTATGGCAATAACTTCTGCTTTGTCTCAATGTGAGGGTAAAATTACAAACTCACTTGGGTTGTACAATGTATACAAATGCATAGAAAAGGAATTGCTCTTCGTCATTCTAAGGCACTTAAATTAACGCAAGTGTTCATATGCAATAAAGACACTCGAAGATTGATGCAAGTGCAAGCAAGAAAATTTTTATCCCTCTTCTCACCTCGTGATGCTGATTTGCCTTGTCTTTGACATGCTCCAATGTGGTGTTTCTTGATGAGAGAAGCTTTACCAGTGTATGGGGCTCAAAGGGGGGTGAGCAATGAAATGCCTCTCACTATTTTGGTTATCGTACCATTCGCGAGAGAACTCTTTACCCTACAGTCATGGAATCTTCTGCACTCATCTCACAAGTGTATAGATGGGGGACTGTGTGTAGGATATGGCTTGCCTGTCGTCATTCTGACGCGCCTCATCCAGCATGCTCAACTAATCTTGTATTCTTCACTTAGCTGTCTATTCTAGTAATCCTCAAATGGAATCAATGATTTAGACAGACAAAGTCATTATGCATAAATCCATTTGGAGAAGACATGCAGCATTTTTTAGTATGAGAGAGTTTGTACTCTCAAAACAAATGAATGATTTTTACCCAAGAAACCCTATTGACAACTTTAGGGGTGTTCGCTTGGTGGAATTGTATTTACAAATGTGTTGAATCAACAGAGTTATTCGCAAAGGGGTGTCAATGGATTGTCCTTATTGAGTAGGGAAATGACACAAGAAGGATCAGCTGGGGTTGGGGAGATGATCATTGATTTGACGGGCCTTTCTGCTTTTGCCCTTGCAGAAGAGAAGATGTGGAAATAGATCGATTAGTAGGGTCAATATCACACGTCATTTGAGGCCTGAAAGGTTTTTGTCATTTGCTTTGGCGATACTTGAGACGCCATTTGGCTTGGGAGAGCTTATCATGGTCTGACATGCCTCTCATTAATTTGTTTTCTGCATCTTTGACGATCAGGTGATCCTGCAATAGACGAGAGGGATCATGTTAGTCAGAAGCTCTTTTAAGAGTCGAATAACTTGGAAGTGATACAACATTACCCTTCACTAGTTTACAGATGTTTGAATAGACCAAGTACGAGGAGGATATGAATTCATGTAATTTTTACTCCGTTAGGTCATTTGCGCTCTTGTAATTTGCAGGTGCAAGAGAAGCAAATTTATTATTATTATTATTATTATTATTATTATTATTATTATTATTATTATTATTATTATTATTATTATTATTATTACTATTATTATTATTATTATTATTTTATTTTATTTTATTATTTTTTTTAAGCGGTTAATGTTGCGTCGGGGATCCGAACCCTCGACTTTGGATCATTTTGCTCCCTTCGGCTACCACTCGGCCGAGGCGCCGACAATGTCCGTGGGGAGTTTCCTTTTCCATTTAACCGAACCGGCTCTTGGACGACGCGTCCTTTCATACCAAGATAGGTAAATTGATGTGGATCACTTGATTTGCCCAAATTAACCATTAAGCTTGTTTCTTGAATCCTAGGCTTCCTGTCAATAGGAGAAAATGTGTCAAAAATGAGTTTAGATACTGGGAGTATTGGAAACGATACTAAATTACTCTTCCCCAGAGTTTATATTTGTTGATTCCTAGGGATATTTTCAGTGTCAATGACGGCCTTTTGTCTTTGACATAGTTCAATGTCTCTTTTGATTGGCCCTCCTCATTTGTGGCCTGTATGCATGATTGCTGGTCGTTGATTCATCTTCAACGCCTTCTTTCTGTGGAATTTTTCTTCTGTCTTTGACTATAGCTGCATTGAGCAAAAAGTCACGTACCTCAAGCTTCTATGGAATTTGAGATGGACAATCAAAAACCTCAAGTTTTCTGATAATTATTTTTTCGAAGAATACGTGTCTGGAACATGGAGTGAAGCTTCCAAACTTTAGAGTCATTGTCTGGAGTGGGGGCTATAGATCGCCTTGACTGTCTGGATTTTCTCCCTATTGACAGTAATGAATTCAAAGGAAGAGAAGAAATTTCTTCCTTGTGCTTCTTGGCTTGTCGAAGCTGGAAATCCCTTCAATGAAACTATAACATCTAATTGTTTGGGCATGTCGGGGGGAGGAGATATTACTCCGTCTTGAGAAACATTTGGATAGGAGTGAGGTGGAATGCACAGAGCTCCTGAGGACGGCTTACAAAAATGGGAAGGTCGAAAGCAGCATGGGGGGAGGTTATCCTGCCTCGAGTTACCATGATGTGCATGCTTCGAGTTTAACTGTATGCCTATGCCTATCACCTCCTATCTTTCGTTTCCTGTATACAGAAGAGAGGGGACATCATTTTCAAAATTATATTTAGGGAATAAGACTTACTTTCTTTGAAACGGGATGCTCCTTTTTGTTTGCCCCTGTTTCCTTGAAAGGGTGTCTTTGAACTTGGCGAGTTCACATGATGTGCCAGCTTCAAATGCCTATGTCACACTAAGTCAAAGGGGATGATATTCTGAGACATAAAGTGAGAGAGTCAGAAAGACAAACATGGTTAAATTTATCATCTTGTTTTGACGAAAGCTTTTGGTGATGAAATATTTTTTTATTTTCAGAACATGTCTTTGGGGAAGAAAAAGCATGAGGAAGCCTAGCCCTCAGTATTCTCCTTGGATGATATTTTCTTTTCATGGTTGGATAGCATCACTGGGCTGGTTTGGAATACCGCCTCACGCTCTCAAAACAAAATATTATAACTGCACATTAAAGTACTGGAATGAAAAATACAACAGTAGCACACTAGATAAGAAACATAAAAACAAGTAAAACTAATGAAAACTCCTATGAAAAGGAGTGCTTTGATAGTGCTGGTCCTGAAGTCAAGCGTCTTTGAATTCCTCGCCTCTAGTAGACTCGAAGTATTCGCATGCGATGACTATTTCGTTGAAGCTACGGAAGTGTAACCCATGCAGCCAACAGCGATGTTCGTGGGGCAAAGCTTCTATGAACTGCTTTATCAATTCTTCTTCGGTCAGTTGAGGGTAGGTTTGCATCATAAAAGCCTTCCACCTTCCTGCATATGCTCGGAAATCCTCCATTGGTCTTCTTCCAAAGTGGGCCAAACTCTCGCAAGGCAGCTCAGTTCCAATCTGGTTTTGGTACTGATGCAAGAATGTGGAAGACAGCTCATTCCAATCCTTTATGAGGTGAATACTCGCGGTGACGAACCATTGCAATGCAGACCTCGTAAGCGTTTCTTGGAACGCCTGAGTTGTGAATGACATCGGGCCATAGTATTGACTCATTTCAGTGTGGAGATATTGCAAATGAGCCACGGGGCAAGTCATGCCGTTATACTTGCAGAGATTAGGTATCCACACTTCGCTGGGGGTCATGATCATATGAGGGCAAGACGGGCCTAACATGTCTTGATTGGGCCACTGGTTTTCCCACTACATATTCGTTGAAGTGGTGAATTTTTCTGTTTTAGGGAAGTTGGACTCTACCGAGATTACTCCATTGCTTTCTTCTGGGTCAAAATTTCCGAATGAGGATGAAGTATTGAAGCTATCCTCATGGTCAGAGGATGAGTTTAGTAGCTCGTTAGGATCGTAGCAGATAAAGACGTACGTTTCTTCTTCTGACGGGTCTTCATCCCCGGGTGAGAGTAGGAAACAATTATACGATGAGTCGTCAGTTTCATTAAAATAACGCTGGAAGTCCTTGGGATTGTATTCTAGGGACTGGAAGTCATCAGGGTCGTACTCTAGAGGGCGGTAACCTTCGGAGTTGTATTCTAGAGAATGCTCGAAGTTTTGGTGTAGCGGCTCACCAGTTATCAAATTTCGCCTGTACTCAATGGTAGATGTCGAATTGATTTGTTTAGGCTTTCTTTTCTTGGCTCCTGGTCCAGACCTTTTGAGTAAGGCCCTTCGTTTGCCGCCGTTCGATTTTGTCAAGGGGAACGAGAGATATTAAGGCTTCACTCTCTGTTTCACTTTCTATGTTGATAGGGGTCGATATTCTTTGAACCCTAGCTCTTGCAGTAAGCTTGGGGAGCTGTCCTGTCGTGGCCCAGTCTTGAACAGGCTCCATGTCTGTGATCTCGTACATAGGTTTCTTGTCTTTCCGAGTGGGAAACTTTTCAGTAATATGATATTGTTCAGTTGCCCATTTATCATGCGAGGCTTCATTGACATCCTCCTCTCCTATCTCAGCAACTAACGGCTCCTCGTGCTCTGGGATCATCGGTTCTTCGTAGGGCAAGGCGATGTCAGGGCTGATATTAATATTATATTCTTGGTGAAAAACATGGATTAGTTCCTTCCAGGTTTTAAGGGAACTAATTTTCCTGACAATGTACCATCGCAAGGCAAGGCCGGTCAGGTTTGATTGGTATGATTGAATCATCCTTTGGACCAGGTAAGCCTGTAAGTAGGTCTCTGGGCGGAAGGTATCAGCATACCTTTCGCATTTAAGCGTTCTGAGCTCTTCAGGGATCTCAAAACCGGCATAATTATACGAGTCGATGGGATTCTGCTCCTGTAGCTGTCTCAACTTTTTCATGATCTTTTCAAGCTGTTTATCTTGTTGGTCATTATCTGGCAGATTTGCAGGTGCCAGGAGTGTGCTTAAAGTAGCTATGGAGTTGGGTTTAGCTTGAGTGGATTCCATTTGCCTTGAGAGTTGTCGAAGGACAATGGACATCTGTCCTACGCCGTCTTCAATGTTGGTGAGGCGATTTTGTACATCATTCTGATCGGGTCCTATCACGTGAGGCCATTTGCGGGTGGCTAATAGTTGAGGATTCATAATTACCTGTGTCGCAAAAATCATGAATGAGCACGAAAGTAAACAAAGATTGACCCATGGCAATGGTCTAACTGCTTTTATATTTATCAAAAGAGGATTTTATAGACCACAGACTTCCGACACTTAAAACTTGAAATTAAAATGACAGAAGGAAATACTATGTATTAAACAAAAGTCCCTAAACAATGGGACGGAATTTTCATGATATCAACACAAGGGGGACACATGATTGCTATTCTATATGCGACGGGGAGCCTTGTTTTTGCGTAGATGCTTGCTTTCTTAGATCGGCTCTGAGACATGTATCCAGGCTATTCTCAAATCCCCTTGCATAGGTTCTGCTTGCTCATGCCGGCTGATCTCTCTGATTGGGTGAGGGATTGATGGCTTCCACTTTGTTGGGATACGATGGTTGATGATGTAGGATTCAGAGGCGTGGTGGGCTTTTTCTTGTCCCTCAAGCCCTTCAAGTACCACGATCCTTTTGCGATGGCACTTGCTCCATGTTTCCTTATGGATAGAAATTTCGACTGCGTAGTCACGGCTTGTGTTGAAAAAGAGTGGAGGAGACTTCCTCTTGAAAGGCGGTGGGATCTCCTGGAGGGCCCCATACTGTCGTGCCACTCGATATGGAAAATAGGAAATGGCGCCGGTGAGACCGAGCAACCGAATTGGACGGCGGCGTTTATAAGCAAAACGAGCTCTCTTTTCATGGAACCAACCAGCACACCATTGGAATACTTCAGGAGTCGGGTCTCTTAGGAAGTTCACCCAATTTAAACAGCTTTGATTGGGAATGTATGGTCCTAGAACCATAAATTTTTGCAATGAATTTTCGAAATTATTTGTTTCAGATGATCGCATGAAGCATCGAAATTCACTTAGGTGAGAAAAGAACAAGACTTGTAAAATTTCCGAGGAGACTCGTATGACTTTTTCCGTGTTTTCTTTAAAACGATTGAGGGACAAGAATGTTTCAGTTAAAATCATGTTGACATAATTTTGCCCCCTTAAGATCTCGATCAACTATCCATGCCATCTTTGGACTTATGACATTTCTTTGATGGGGGAAAATGATGAACCCGAAAAAAGGACAAGAGGAAAATCTCGCTTTTTCGAGTCATAGGTTGATTTTCAAAAACAAAATCAAAAATGCTAGGGGGCGGTACTATGGTTATTTTCAAGAATTTGCCTCATAACATGGACTTCAGCTCCTAAGAGTCGTGCTAACCCACGCAACGGGATAATGCCTGTTGATGGCCTAACAAGCCTATTCTCGAGAGGCATTCCAGTGATGATGTTGTATTCTTCCAGAGTTGGGGTTAGTTCGAACCCACCAAACACAAAAGTAGTCGTCTTCGGGCACCAGAAATGTGCCATGGCCTGCATGATTTCGGGATGAACACGGATTTGAATCAACGATAGAAGATGACCGACTTTGGCTTTCACTCGTTCTTGGGCATACTGGTCCAATTGACCCCACCACCTGAAGAGCTCTGCTTTGGAGTGGGAATAAACTGGATGTCATCTTCTCCCATCACATATAAATTGGGACTCGAAAAACTAACCCTAAATTGCCATGGGCCAATAAAAAAGACTGAGTAAAAGTAAATAAATTACTTTGCTTTTAAAGAAAATGGCAAGTACAAAGACATGCACATGAGATGTGTGGCTCGATTTCTAACTGAGAAGGCTTGTTGAAATTAAAAGGGTATCCGCCCGTCGCAGTTTCGCGTTAGCAGCATACCCTCCTAACCTCGGCTAGAGAAATTCAGGGAAAAGAAAGGCAACCTCTACATCGTAGTCTCGCGTTCGAGGTCATATCTTTCTTGACACCATCCTAAATATCCTATGGCGGCCCGGAGTCCGGCGGCCGGGTTGTGTGTGCCATGTGTAGTGTTAAAGCAGTAAAACATGCACAACAGTTTATAATCACAAGATAATCTATTTTAAGCAAAATTAAAATAAATTTCTAAGCTACTGACCTGCATAAAGAAAAACCTAAGTCAGTAAAGGAATTAAACAAGACAAAAAGGCCTAAGTCCTCAAAGTCCCCAGTGGAGTCGCCAAGCTGTCGCGACCTCTTTTTTTCGGCGCCCGATCGGGGCGGGCGCCTGGCGGGAGGCTAATGGCTCGGCTAGATTTATTAAGCCCGGACTCTCCCAAGTCCACCAATTCACGAATTTAATGGTTTAAGTTTTTAACCTGTAAGTTCATTTTTAAAACGGAGTCGCCACTAATCGATTTGGGGTGGGTTGATTAGAAACCCATGCGAAATATCGGGAGAAATACTCGCTCCTGCGCAACTAGAGAAATTAGGATCGGGGACTTGATTACACTAGTTAATCACTAATGCCCTTTCGGTACCTAATCTTGTTTAAACCCTGAGGTTTTTTGGATGTTTTAGGGATTTTCCATGCATTTTTTTGGGAGGAAAAACATTTTTTTGGGGTCTTTTATATTTTTTGGACATAAAAGGGATTTTTTGGATTTTTTGGTATTTTTTGGAAAAATACAAGTCTTTTTGGCTTTTTCTGGATTTTTGGCATTTTTTGGAAAATATGGAATATTTTTAATTTTTTTGATTTTTCGAAAAATAAAATAATTTTTAATATTTTTTTGGTTTTTTTGTAAATTAAAATATTTTTTAATATTTTTTTTCGAAAATAAATTATATTTTTTGATTTTTTGGAAAATAAATTATTTATTTAATATTTATTTATTAAAACATAAAAAAACCAAAAACACGCACGGGCCCGCTTTTTTTTTTTTGTTTTTAATAAAAACGACGCCGCGTCGTTTTTTTTTTGGGGGAACCGGTGAAACCCTACCCGGTTCCCCCGACCCGGGTCCGACCCAACGACCCGGGTCGCAACCGGAAAAATCGGAACCCTAAGGTTCCCGATTCGCGGCACTGAGGAGGAGGAGGGGTGGATCGACGCGGCAACGGTGGCGGCGACGGTGGTGACAGCGAGGGGGGGTTGATGGCGACGGCAGTGGCAGCTACCTGGCAACGGCGCGACGATGGTGCGGCGACGGCAGAGGGTGCGACATCCCTTTCCCTTCAACTTCCCTCTCTCTCTCTCTACCCTCTCCTCCGGCGAGGCTTGGATCCACGGCCGCGCATCCTCGGACCCCTCTGAAGTCTCTCAGTGGGGAACCCAAAGTGTGCAGCCCTAGATCGGCCTCTCTCTCTCTCGATCCGTGCCCTTCGTTGACGGAGATGGAGGGCCTATTTATAGGCCGAGGGGCGGCCGGTCGACGGAGGTGGATCGCTGGTCTCCACGACCTTCGCCGGCCAAACTGGCGTCCCATCCGACGCTAGCTGCCCTCGGCACGTCCCCATCTGATGCCAGCCGTCTCTGCTCCACGTGCGTCGCCGTTCGACGATCTCCCTCCGGCGTCGCGCCCTCGCGCATGCGTTGCAGAGGCGCGAGGGAGAAGAAGACCTGGCTGGGCCGGGCTGAGGAAGAGGATGGGCCGTAGAGGCCCACTTGGAGGAGGGAGAATGGGCTGCTGCTACTTTTTTTTTTTTTTTTGCTTTTTTTTGTTTTGTTTTCTGTTTTTGTTGTTTATTTATTATTTATTATTTAGTATCCGAAAAAGGCAAAAAAAAGATAATTAAAAACTTAAAGACGGAATTTAGGCGTCAACACTAATCGAAGTGAATTCTTTAAATTTAAAAAAAAAAAGGATTCACATCGTAAGTTTACATCCTTGAGAGACACACATTCTCTCTCTCTCAGCCTTAGGTTCAGGCTCATTGGCCTTGGGTCTCGCAACGTCGGGTCATAAGCGGCAAGCTCAGCTCCAACGTTGTTGGCCTTGCCGCCATGAACTCCTTCGCCTCATTAGTGGAGGGAGCTCCCGAGAAACGGTGACGAGTGCGACCCATTGGGGATAACTGAGGGGGGCTGAATGGTACAACGGTGTGAGGGATGTGACGGCAAGTTGGCAGCGGAGGTGGGGTACAATGACAGAGAAGGAACGTGGGTGGAGAGAGAGAGAGAGAGAGAGAGAGAGAGAGAGAGAGGAGATCATATTAAAGTTGTGTGTAGAATTTTCGGTTGAGCACGTCGGGGACCAGTCACTCTTTTCCGCTCCAACTCTTTATACTTTTCTGCTTATTTCTTCCTCTGGGAAGGTCCAGCCGACGGAATGCTCCTGAGGATCTCCCACTCTGACATTCTTATTTAAATCTTCAATTCACCACCCAACTTTTGTCCTCTTCTCTTCTATCCACTCTCGATCACTGACGATGCAGCGGTGTGGGACGGACCGAGGTTTCGTGGACACCAGAGAAGACAAAAAACTTGCTGGTCGTAAGAGAGATCTTCAACAAACACGTCGGAGATGCAGGAGCCCGCCAGGACTGCTTTAATGTTTGCTGGATTCGCTGGACGTCTTGGGTGAGCAGCTCTCAGTGGCAGGTCCAGCAGCAACTGGTCGTGATTAAAAGTTCGGCAACGGTGCAAGGAGGGCAGCAGAGAATCACCAAGGGCTCGCGGTGCAGCAGGGACCAGTGACGGTGCAAAGTGCTGGCGTTGCGGCTTGCCGATGGGGCTTCGTAGCAGCAGCGCTTTCGTCAGCACGGCAGGTCGTCGGGATGGAGCGGCGATAGCAGTAGGCGGCGCCTGAGGGTACAGACCGCTGTTGACACCTAATTTTGGAAAAACAAAATTGCATTTTGAACAAATAAAAGGAAAGAATGAAAGAAAATGGGGGCAATTGATTTGATTGATTATGTATGGAAATTTGAAATTCTGATGAATATTCAGATTTTGATAAATGCAGAAACAATTAAAAATCAGGTGAACAAAGGGCAGGGATTTTGATAAAATGGAAGGAATCGGCGCAAAATCGAGCTGGATTGCGAAATCACGTTCCGATTTGCACGCTTGATTTGATGCAACAAAAGATGGAAGTTTGAAATATGCCATACAAAGCAACTGCTCGGAACCACTATAAAAGGAGACCAAATTTTGTGAAAAAGAAGAGGAGAGCAGAGCTCGGGAGGCGATTTTCAAAAAATTCAGAGCAAAAAGTGAGGAAGATTTTCTCGTTGGTTTCTTTTGAGTTCAATTTTCTTTAGGGGGAGAGGCACACACCCTCAGGGATCTCGGGCGATGGTGTAATCTTCTTGACGATGCCCCATGTTCATCATGCTTCATGGATATTGACGACAAGCATAAAGCTAAGTCGAGCTTCTTCTTTTTTTAAGTTTGATTGTGTGCAATTCCAATTTGCTATTTGCACTAACGGTGATTTTTTTTTTTTTTTTTTTTTTTGCCTAGATTAAACTCCTACATCTCCGACGATAATTCCAGCAGCGAGACATCGAAGCGGCCAACGTACCTAAGCGCCGATTGCCATCCGAGATTTCACTGCAATTCAATGCCGAACAAAAGGCCACACAATTCCATATTCCACCATAATTGACAAGAGAGAGACGACAAGAGAAAGGGGGCGTCCACTCAAAAGTTCCCCGGAGGAGACTAGTGAATGGTCAAATCAAGAACTAGCCATATGCCCACCAACGCTGCTGCGAGTCCTCTCCTTTAGGTAGTTTAGTTTTAGTTTTATTTTTATTTCTTTCTTTTGTTTATTTTATGTTATTTTATTGTGTTTTAAATTTTGTTATTATTGTTTAAGTTAGAATATGGTATGTCAATATTCATTTCATGAATCTCATATTTGTCCAAATTATTATAATTATTAATTTGATCCGTAAGACGTCGGATCATTTTTTTAATTATATTAATTTTTGGGCTTTTTGATAGAATTTCAATTGTTAAATCACGATGATTATTTAATTTGGTCCGTAAGACTTCGGATCGATTTATAATTATTTTGATCTCTTTGTTGTGATAATTATGGTTAGAATAACCGTTAATTTGACCCGTGAGACAACAGGTTATTTTTTCGATTATTTTAATCCTTTCTTGCTTTATTTTGTTGATAGTTTAGATTTAATATTTATTTAATAATTAATTATTTAAAAAAAAAAATCAAAATTCTGCATGAGCATATAGGTTTAGTAAATCAGACATGTAGGATTAGGTTTATGAAATTTTCGTCATCTAGTGATTGTTGCTAAGTTCATTGCTCGTCATTAGAACTAGGTCATTTGATTAAATTGCATATTTAATTGTTGCATTTCTTTAATTTCGAATTTCATGGAAAATACAAAAAATTAGAATAAATTCATTTCATGCTTTAAGATGGATTGCATGCTTATTCATGTTATATAGTTTAGGTCATGTTGCCACGTCATATCATTTCATGTTAAATTAGTAGCATGCATTGCACGACTTTCATTAAATAAAGTGAAAACAAAAATTGAGTGATTGCTTATTAATTAGAAATCATATCTAGGATTATTGATATGAATTCTGACCTAACAACGCAGTTGCTTTCGTTGCTTTGAGGTAAGTCCTGCATTATTTTATTGGCTTTCTTGATGTGTTAAATTGGTGGTATGCGCACATGTATGATCACCTCACATGTTAGGAAGCTCAATTAAAATCAAATCAAGCTGCCCGTAAAACATTTTTGAAAATTAAAAAGAAATGGTACCGAAAGGGCACTAGGATAGTCTAGTGTAACCAAGTCCCCGTACCCTTAGTCTCTGGTTCGTAGGAGTAAAATAAATCTCTCTTTATTTTACTTAGGTGTCTAATCGACCTACCATAAACTGATTAGTGGCGACTCCTAGATAATATTTTGCATGTATAAAAAGTTTAGACTCAAGTCGCGATTTGGTATGGGCTTGGGAGAGCTCGAGCTAAGTTTAAAAAAACTTAGCAGTCCATTAACCTAGTTTTAGGCGGCGAACCTCGAAAAATTTAGGTCGCGACAGCTTGGCGACTCCGCTGGGGACTTGTGTTAAAACACTTAGTGGACTTAGGCCAATTTTTCTTTTTACTTGAAAAATGTTTTTGTTTGGCAGCGAGGATCCCATGTATGTTCCTAACATTTCTAAGGTGTTAAATGTTCTTGCAGATGGGAGATATAAGGGGAGTAGTCTTTGCTAACCTTTGTCTTGCAGGTTGTAGTGTGGGATGAATGATTTATTTTTCCCAATTAGAAGTGTTGTTTGCATTTAAACTGTTGTGCATGCTTTATTGTTTTAGCACCACACTATTTGCACACACAACCTGCAGTCGGACCTGGGCTGCGATAGGATTTCTAGGATGGTGTTGAGAAGGATCCTTCCTCTAAAGCGAGACTGCTATGTAGAGGTTGACCTTCTCTTCCCCGAAAGTTTTTCATGGTGTCGAAATGTGTTTTGTCCATATCCGCGAGACTGCGTGACTATTGGACATTCCATTCGACTGAGCCCGGAGTTAAAAGGACCTGACACGTTAATGCGAGACTGCAACGGTCGATCATCCTCTTAGCTCCACTTTGTTAAGCCGTCTAGGTAGAAATCGAGCCTCACATCTCATGTGCATGTCTATGTGATTGCCGTTAATTTTCATTGGTGAAGTAAGTCTTCTATCCCTATATCATGCAATTTATTTTTTGAGTCAGTCCATGACAATATAGGTCAATCATTGAATTTAATTCCTTTGTCGGTTAGAAATGAAATGAGGAAATTGCCATGTAATGAATCATTTGGAAAATAACAAAAACTTTAGAGAATTTGTTTTCAATTCATGTCTTTATTGTTCTCATTAGGAGTTCAAATCTTGGCCATTCCTAATTCGTGTTTAGGAATTTTGGTTCTTGCTAGGGTGTCCTATTTTTATTTATTTTTAGGAAATTCCCTTCTTGCACAGACTTTTCATGAATAAAAAACAAAAATAAAAATTGATTAGATCATTGTCATGGATTGACTCTCCATTTACACCTCATGCTTACATGTTCCCGTTTATCTCCTCTAGGTGATTATGGAGCGATCTCGCTCACCCATCCTTACACGGTCAAGGGCTAAAATGGCCGACCAAAATGAAATGCGCGATTGTATGTCCGCCGTGGAGACTCAACTTCAACAAGACTCACCACCACCCACTTCTAAAGCTTCAAATACTGCCCTTATGATGGAAAGGATGATGGATGTGAATGGTTTTGTTCCTAGTAGTGGCCTTGGAAGAAATAGTCAGGGTATTCAAAGTCCCAATGAAGCCCCTCAAAGGCCCCATGCTGCTGGAAGAGGAGGGGAAAGTTCTGGAGGACGAAGACAGGGAAGGCGGAACCCGCCACCTGACCAAAGGTGAGGGAGGCAAAAACCCATTACCCCGAGCATTCACGAAATATTCCCGGTCCTCCAAGAATGATGCAGGATGAAGCTAAAGTAATAGACACTCTGGGGCAGCCTAGTGGCAAGTTTGATTACTTGGTGAAGTATTCAGCCCCTCCCAAGTTACTACATTGATCCTCGTGAGATAATCCCGAGATGGATGGGGTGGCATGGATGATTCGATACCCCGAAGGCAGAAAACCCTAATGATGAACTGGAAGGGGTTGCAAGCTTGTTCGACGATCTCATCATAGGAGCTATCGATGAAGGACCCCGAAGAGATGGGCTTTGGCCAACAAGAGTAACTCTTTTTTGTTTTTGCATATTCCTAGCGTGGGAATTTTTATTGTTTCCCGAGAAATGTTTCCACTTTCCTCTTAATTCTTGAGTGTTGTTTTTTTTTTCATTTAATAAATGTAATTTATTGATGAATTTCAATAAAATTACAAATTTTATTTTAAGGGCATGTTGAAGTACACCAAACTAGCCGTGATGAAATCCTACCAAAAGAAAACGGCAATGAGCTAATTTCGAAGGTCGGGCTTCTTCATGTTCCCTTAAAAAAAAAAAAAAAATTCAAAATAAAATAATTTTCAGCATGCATCTAATTTACCTTGTTTGTTTATTTTAATTATCTACTCCATGTTTCAGGTGCTTTGATCTTAGCAGAAATGGATGGGCATGAATTCATGAATCCTGTAAACTCTGATGCAGGGGCAAAGAATGGATGTGAACGATGGTGTCTTATTTTTGTAAGGAATCTCTATGAGCTCCCTTACAAAGAGAGGGCAAGACATGGGTATCTAATAGTTTTGACTTTATGAGCATGCCCTCTTTATCATTATAGAATGCTTTCACATGATATTGTGTAATTCGTCAATTCCACTTGAAATTTATCAAAATGGATAATTCAGTGAAAGATGTCGAGTTACTTGAGCATGCTAAATGAGGTGTGAAAGGCAAGCCTAATCCCATACACCGTCCCCTGTCTATATATTGTGAGGTGAGTGTGGAAACATTTTGTATTTCAAGGTGAAGAATTTTCTTGCGAAAAGTACGACAGCTGAAATGACGAGAGGCAATTCATTTCTCTATCCCAAACACTACAGGTGTTCCATTGCTTAACCATTTTTGAGCCCATACACTTATGGATGTTCTTTTCAAATTACCCCTGTCAAGAACCACCCCACATCGGGGCAACGGGAGATAAAAATGACATCATGAAGTGAGGAAAGTGAATTGAAATTTTCTTGCTCTCACTTGCATCAATCTTCAAGTCGTGCTATTACATTGAATTCATGTGCTAATTTAAGTGCCTTAGGATGACGAAGAGCATTTCTTTCACTATCCTACACACTTATATCCTTTGAATAGCCCACTTGAGCCTGCTATTTCATTTCTTTTAAAACCCAAGTTGATGATCATCACCCACACCGGGGCAAGGCAAGAGACAGATGAAGACCCTTGAAGGTTCGCGTGTCATTTAAAGTATACTTGACACATGCATTGTGCGCAAGAACTGAAATCAAAATAAAACTAAGGGGCATTAAAAAAGCGGTGTGCTCGGTAAAAGCAAGGCCAATGCCCGTGAAAAGAAGAGCGAAATGATTGATGATTTGGGGGCATATAAAAAGCAGTGTGCTTGACCAATGTCCATCATCAAAGAAAATGACTTTGAAAAAAAAAAAAAAAATGTTGAGAAAAGATCTCCGTTGAATAATCATTGGCATCAGGTGATAAACTTTTGAGCCAATAAAGAAATCTGTCAAGAAGACAATCCGTGTCGAAGAAAACTGGTGGTAATGTCAAGATGATCACCAACTTTGACCCCTATACACATCTTTGAGCCTAACGATCCTTTCGTTTCTCAACCCATGAACCCAGCCTATGTTACGTCCCTTACAAAGTCTCTTCGGATTAGGCACTTGAATTAACATAGGAAATCACATGTTTTAAGCATTGCTCGAAGAAGTGCGAGCAAGATTATTTCTTTATCATTTTGCAGGGTTCTTAACTTGTAAACCCGGAGATGATTACGAGTAATCATTCGTTCAATTTGCTTTGACTCGAAGAGTCCCTTTGTTAAGCCATTGACCAAGCCTGCATTACAGTCCTTGACAAAGACCTCTCAGATTGGTAAGGTCGTACTGATTGCAAGAAAATTCGAACTCTTGTCGACAAGATGATGATAAGATCGAGTGATATATTCCCGCATCAATGGTCGGGACAAATAACCCTTCTTAAATGAGAGCGAGTGAAAAAGCCTTTCACACCAAAAGTGTCTCATTTAGCATGTTCAAGAGATTCACGCTATAACTGAAAATTGTCCTGGTGATAATTTTTCCGGTAGAAGCTTGATAAAGCCATCATGTGTGGACTTTCATTGAATTTTTCCTCAAAGACCAAAAAATTGTCTTTGAAACCCCGAATTTGTTCAGTCATCTTTGTACTTGATGAGAATTCCAAGTACCTATTTATAAAATGTTTCCAAATGTCTAGTTTGAATTCTAGATATTTGAACCTTTAAACGCTTGATGTGATTTCCAAGTGTTTGTCTTTCCAAACATCCGATGTGATTTCCAGGACGTTTAGTAAAAGTTTTCAAATGTCTGACATAAGAATCGGATTTTTGAAGTTTCGAGTACTTGATGCAATTTCCAGGTGCTTAGAATCGATGAGAATTCCAGATCCCTAAAGACTTTGAGCCTTTCAATTATCGAAGGGAGTTCCGGATGATTGATGGTCTCATCGGAATCATTTCACACCTAAATCCTCAAAACAGGTATGACAGGTACGTGCTCTTCTTTGCATTTGCATTTTATTGGTCATAGACACATGGAGATCTATGTTCATGACCAGATCATTGCATTTACATTGCATCCTTTATTCTAAAAAAAAAAAAAAAAGGGTCAAGTCATTAACATTTGCGTATGCATTTCATATTTCATTTTGCATGGTTTAAATTTGGGTGTCATATATCTTTAAAGGAAACCTCTACGAGCTTCCCTTCAAAGAGGTACCACTTGCGAGATTGCCCAGATTCTTGTTTGGCGTGATGACAATGAGATAAAGTGATTGTCAAAATCCTGCATCAAAGGTCAGGATAAAACAGCCCATTTTAATGAGGATGAGTGGAAAGTCCTTTCAGACTAAATGATCCCTCATTTGACACATCCATGACACTTATGTGTTCGGATTGGAATCTTCTCTTGAAATCCTTTCCATTGGAATTAGGTGATGCATGGTTGATAGAAATCATTATGCGTAAACCTTGCTTGAATTAATGCATGTTTATTTGTAATCACAAATACATGTTGCATCTCCTACAATCATGTTTTACAGGAGACATATCCCTAATGAGCAGAGATGTCACCAGGTAAGTATATCTCTATCTATACCTTAAATACTTGTTGTTGTACAGGTATTTTCACTTTTGAGTAATTTGACACTCGATGGAGTTGTCCCTAAAGATTTTTCCCAGCATTGCGACGCCGGCGACCGAAGAATGGTTCGGGTCCTAGCCAAGCAAAACCTCGTTTAGGCGACCGTAGAATGGTACGGGTCCTAGACAAAAACTTATTTCCCTATTCAGGCGACCGTAGAATGGTACGGGTCCTAGACAAAACTTATTTCCCTATTCGGGCGACCGTAGAATGGTACGGGTCCTGGAAGGTAAATCCCCGTTTAGGCGACCGTAGAATGGTACGGGTCCTAGACACAACCAGCTACGTCATACTAGGCGACCGTAGAATGGTACGAGTCCCTGGGAAAGCAGTTTTCTTTACAAAGTCATGTTACTATGCGGGCGACCGTAGAATGGTGCGGGTCCGGGACGTGTAACACCAATTTATCTTGAGTTACTCTACCCTCCTTGAAGGTAAGTTATTCCGTGTAAATTCATTTATCATTTGCATTAGCATTTCCATGCATCATACATATTGCATTCAAAAATAGGAATTCATTTTCCAACAAAAAGTCAGTTAGTGCATGTGCATAATTAAAATTAGGTTTCATTAATCTTTGTCGGCAACCTCTACGAGCTCACCTTCAAAGAGGGGCAGCTGTTGACACCTAATTTTGGAAAAACAAAATTGCATTTTGAACAAATAAAAGGAAAGAATGAAAGAAAATGGGGGCAATTGATTTGATTGATTATGTATGGAAATTTGAAATTCTGATGAATATTCAGATTTTGATAAATGCAGAAACAATTAAAAATCAGGTGAACAAAGGGCAGGGATTTTGATAAAATGGAAGGAATCGGCGCAAAATCGAGCGATTGCGAAATCACGTTCCGATTTGCACGCTTGATTTGATGCAACAAAAGATGGAAGTTTGAAATATGCCATACAAAGCAACTGCTCGGAACCACTATAAAAGGAGACCAAATTTTGTGAAAAAGAAGAGGAGAGCAGAGCTCAGGAGGCGATTTTCAAAAAAATTCAGAGCAAAAGTGAGGAAGATTTTCTCGTTGGTTTCTTTTGAGTTCAATTTTCTTTAGGGGAGAGGCACACACCCTCAGGGATCTCGGGCGATGGTGTAATCTTCTTGACGATGCCCCATGTTCATCATGCTTCATGGATATTGACGACAAGCATAAAGCTAAGTCGAGCTTCTTCTTTTTTAAGTTTGATTGTGTGCAATTCCAATTTGCTATTTGCACTAACGGTGATTTTTTTTTTTTTTTTTTTTGCCTAGATTAAACTCCTACATCTCCGACGATAATTCCAGCAGCGAGACATCGAAGCGGCCAACGTACCTAAGCGCTGATTGCCATCCAGAGATTTCACTGCAATTCAATGCCGAACAAAAGGCCACACAATTCCATATTCCACCATAATTGACAAGAGAGAGACGACAAGAGAAAGGGGGCGTCCACTCAAAAAGTTCCCGGAGGAGACTAGTGAATGGTCAAATCAAGAACTAGCCATATGCCCACCAACGCTGCTGCGAGTCCTCTCCTTTAGGTAGTTTAGTTTTAGTTTTATTTTTATTTCTTTCTTTTGTTTATTTTATGTTATTTTATTGTGTTTTAAATTTTGTTATTATTGTTTAAGTTAGAATATGGTATGTCAATATTCATTTCATGAATCTCATATTTGTCCAAATTATTATAATTATTAATTTGATCCGTAAGACGTCGGATCATTTTTTAATTATATTAATTTTGGGCTTTTGATAGAATTTCAATTGTTAAATCACGATGATTATTTAATTTGGTCAGTAAGACTTGGATCAGATTTATAATTATTTTGATCTCTTTGTTGTGATAATTATGGTTAGAATAACCGTTAATTTGACCTCGTGAGACAACGGGTTATTTTTTCGATTATTTTAATCCTTTCTTGCTTTATTTTGTTGATAGTTTAGATTTAATATTTATTTAATAATTAATTATTTAAAAAAAAATCAAAATTCTGCATGAGCATATAGGTTTAGTAAATCGAGACATGTAGGATTAGGTTTATGAAATTTTCGTCATCTAGTGATTGTTGCTAAGTTCATTGCTCGTCATTAGAACTAGGTCATTTGATTAAATTGCATATTTAATTGTTGCATTTCTTTAATTTCGAATTTCATGGAAAATACAAAAAATTAGAATAAATTCATTTCATGCTTTAAGATGGATTGCATGCTTATTCATGTTATATAGTTTAGGTCATGTTGCCACGTCATATCATTTCATGTTAAATTAGTAGCATGCATTGCACGACTTTCATTAAATAAAGTGAAAACAAAAATTGAGTGATTGCTTATTAATTAGAAATCATATCTAGGATTATTGATATGAATTCGACCTAACAACGTGATTGCTTTCGTTGCTTTGAGGTAAGTCCTGCATTATTTTATTGGCTTTCTTGATGTGTTAAATTGGTGGTATGCGCACATGTATGATCACCTCACATGTTAGGAAGCTCAATTAAAATCAAATCAAGCTGCCTGTAAAACATTTTTGAAAATTAAAAAGAAATGGTACCGAAAGGGCACTAGGATAGTCTAGTGTAACCAAGTCCCCGTACCCTTAGTCTCTCGGTTGCAGTAGGAGTAAAATAAATCTCTCTTTATTTTACTTAGGTGTCTAATCGACCTACCATAAACTGATTAGTGGCGACTCCTAGATAATATTTTGCATGTATAAAAAGTTTAGACTCAAGTCGCGATTTGGTATGGGCTTGGGAGAGCTCGAGCTAAGTTTAAAAAACTTAGCAGTCCATTAACCTAGTTTTAGGCGGCGAACCTCGAAAAATTTAGGTCGCGACAACCGCCATACAAATTTCAATGGGTTTGGCCTAGTTTTTGTGCACTCTCAGTCCAAGAGATTTAATTAAGCTCAAATTTCCACTTACTATATGCAATTAACTAACATTTTTGTTAGGGGCTAAAATTTTGTCCCTAATTTTCTGTGCAAATAATAACTAACTGAATCGCCAAAATTTAAGTGTCAACAATGACAAAAACTGATTAAGCTTTGAAATGGTTTTTTATTCAATCAAACTCTTATTGGATAATTCTTGATCTTTAGTGAAACCCGACCTAATAGATGTTATAAAGATCCCCTCTTGGCAGAGCAAGAAAGAGGAGGGACGTGCAGAAATTTTTTGAGAAAATGGCGAAGCTCTCTTCCTTGGCAGTAAAAAATATTTCAGCAGGCAGTTTCACGAAATCAACAAGTGCGCTGTTGGATTGTGCTCAAAATTTATGGAGAGTATGGCAAGGCATTATTTTTAGATTTGTTTGGCGGGATTGGTGAGAAAATATCTGAAAGTATGTCTTTGACATAGAAAACTGAACCGGTCAGGCTACTGGATCAAGACAAGACCGTTCAACGTGCAGCCTCGCAAAAACGGGGAGCATCTGTTTGTTCTAGGTTAGAATGCGTTGAAAATTTAAGCAGATCTTAATGACGCATACTTCTTCACTCACCAAAGGAATCGAGCATTAAAGATTTAGAGACGTAGGGATTTGACCACGAGCTACCAACTCTCATCGAGCCCAATCCTTGGTCATGATTCACACCAACTCTGGTGGTCAGCTCTTCCTATGTGCCCAACTGCCGCTGTGGTCTCCTCATGGTTATCTCGTTTACTGTCGTAGCCTCACTGCGGTACCGCCGCTTGCCCATTTGTCGTCAAACTTTACATGCCGATCATCTTGGATCAAGTCCAATTTAGGTAATTTCTTCAACTAAATCCAATTTAAATATTTGATTACCTAATTTGGATTATTTGGTTCTCATTTGTAGGGGTGATCGGGTCCAGGGTGGGTAGGGTCTAGACCTGGACCCTGTACCGGACCCTGTTATAACCGGTTCTCTTTTTCTGGACCCTGTTCCCGACCCTGTTTGCATTAGACCCTGTTCCCGACCCACCCTGTTTTTCCGGCCCGGGAACAGGGTTAACCCTATTTATTTTGGAACCTGTTTTGCATAAAAATTGCTGTATCTTTATATTAACCTTAGAGAAGCATGAGCTTGAGGACCTGATGTCTGAAATCGCATTGACTCTTTCTTTCTCCAAATGCCCGACCAATATCCGCACATGATTTATTGTACAAGCATGCAGCCCTCTGCTGTGTGCCCCTCGAACCCCGCTCAAAAGAAAGTGGATTTGAAAAAAGGAGAACGAGAAGTAAATGAAAGGTACCTCACCTACGATAAATTACAACATCATAAATGAAAAGAATTGCCGGCATTGTGAGCCATTCCAGAATGATGATACATCTGGAATTTTTTTTTTCATTTTTCCCTTGTGGCTCCGCTTCCCATTACTCAACTTTGGTAACTCTAGCTGTCGAACCATGAAAATCCCATCTTCAAGAGGACAAAAGAATAACTATCTACCAAAAAAAGGATTGACTCTGACTAGCGGATTGGATGGTACCGAGCCGATATCCTCTTGGGAGGCAACTTCCGTAAGATAAAGAGGACTAAAGTTGAAGGTAGGATCTCAACCAGCTGTTATTTGAGCAAAGACATTTGAAGGATATAAACAATCAGTTATGGAGCAAATTAACGAACCCAAGGATGAAGTGGGATAAGAAAGTACCAGGTAATATATCAAACTTAGAATTGGGTGATTCAAAACGTCAAGGGATGCGTCTGAATCGAATGCAGATAAAAGGACTTGCATAGTGGAAGCAAATTTAGGGCTCTTGAAACAAACTGCAACCCTGACTAGATCGATATAATGGTGATGAATGTACAGGATCTTATTTCTCCTCCCCTTAAAAGCATTTTCAGTTGCAGCTCAACACACGCACAATGAGTTTTGCTCAAACAGCAGGACCACATCTCTTCAGCAAGAGGTATTAGCTAGAAGACACTAAATGCCTACCTGCTACTGAAAAAATGAAATCCTTAATACAAGCAAAGAACTCTCACTTGGTTTTCCAAAGACAGTAACAAATCATATCTATAATAGGTGTTTCGAATAATAGCCTGAAGTTGATATAGTAAAAGCACGAAAAAATGAGGCTTTTCTTTTCTGGAAAGTTGTAAACTCAAGTACAAACTTTGCATATCGGAAGAGACTAAAGAGGGAAAAGAGGGAAGTAGGTGCTACCACAAAACTTCGATAAGGAAGCAGGTGAAGCATATAGCTGTGACAGTTCCAACCTACCAAAAAGGTGCACACCCCATTTCAGGTAGTCAAGAAAATCAATCCAAAAGCTACATTTGGTTTGGCTTTTCGCATACACATCCAATACAATAGCATTTGGCAGGGTGGATGATCCTTGAAAACTTTCATAAGTCATATCATAAACACCCAATATAAAAGTACCAAGACCTGCTTGAAAGTTGGATAAATTGGATATGTATCCAGTCAAACGAAGAAACTTTCACCAGAACCAAGAAAAAGGGAAAAAGGAAAAAAAGGAAGATGTCCCAGTGCTTGTGAGAATTGATAGAACAGAGAACTTCACTTACAAACAACTACAGCCTGATCCCAAAAATATCCAGTTTCTAACAAAGATATTAGTGACAGCACCAAGCACCACCACCAGCAATACAGTTCATATTTTCACTTTAACTCAAAAGTAATAATTACAGATGTGCACAATAATTAAAATATGTCTCTTAAACAAAGGCAAGAAGCAGAAAAAAGTGACAGGACTAAGTTCTGATTTAAAATGAAAGGAAAAGCACCTCATGGAGCTTCTTCCTTCTTCCTTTAGATTCAACAGGAAAGCGCCTCAGCAGGAAAAACAACCTGGAATTATTTGATAACCACACTGATCACAAGGAGAAAATCAAACCACACAGAGTAAGCAGAACATAAAAGTTCCAGATGCTCTGAGTAGTAAACCAGCACATTAACTTCTAATAATTACCTTCCTCCATAAAGCAAGAAGCCCAATGCAGCTAATATTGACACAACCGTGAGAAACAAGAGGGAGTTAACAGAATGACATACAACATTGCAGTCAACTCGAAAAACCATCAGTTAACAGAATGACATGTTACATCAACACAAGAAGAATACCATGAGGCGCTAATTTAAGTGCTAATTGACAAGCCCCATTTTCACTGCATATAAAAAGGAAATGGGATTGAAAGTCGTTTGCACTAAATGAAAAGCTAATTCAAGCTCGTGAACTAGAATATGCGCCTCTCCGGATCCACCTTTATGACCAACAGCAAAAGATAGAGCATTTTCCTAGAAAGCAACTCCCACAAGCACAATCACTTGAAAATGTGATTCCTCGAAACAGGAGCCCCAAGCAACTACTCCAGCAATTCCCATCTAAATCCAGCAATGGCCGAATGCGGAAAAAATCTAATTCGAATGCGACAGAATGCGCAAACTACACAGGTCGTGGCAACGCAATTCGGACGAGAAACCCTCGGCCGTCCTGGTGCAGAAGCCCGAAAGGGGGACTCACTTTGGGCCGGAGGTTGAGGATGTCGAGGCAAATCCTGCCGCCGTTGTCGATGTTGGGGTGGTAAATCGGCGTTTGGAACGTCACGCTCGGCGGCTGAAACGGGTAGCTGAGAGATTCCACAACAACGACCCCCGAAATCAAAACTCAACAACAAAGACAACTCTCTCATCTCACGAACCAAAACCAAACCCCTAAAAAAAAAAAATTGAAAACGCACCGTTCGAGAATCTGGATCTTGAGCTTGAAGACGCCGCTGGCGTACACGGAGTCTTCGAGGCCTTCAATTTCTGTAACGAACGACACCCGACACAATCAGCGATTCGGCGGCGAAAACCAACAAAAATTAGGGGGGCGCGGAGCAGGGAGAGGCGGAGTGGCGACGTCGGGATCTCACCGGCTGCGGGTGTCGCGGGAGGAAGGCGACGGTGGGCGAGCGGAAGCAGCATCAACGCTCGGATGGATCGGCGGAGGTCGCGAGCTCGGGGAAGTTTACGGGTGTGAGAGGCTGAGAGTAAAGATAGAAACAAATTAGGGTTTTTGGGCTGCCTTAAAAACCGGTTCTCAAACCGGTTCCCGAACCGGTCCGGTCGATCCGGTTCTCGGGTGGGTAAGCCCTTGGAACCGGTTCCCGGACCGGTTCAAACAGGGTCTGAACTTTGGGAACCGGTTCCCGGACCGGTTTCACCGTAACCGGTTCCCGACCCTGTTTTCCGGGTGGGCCGATCCGGGAACCGGGTTGACCCGGTCCGGTTGCACACCCCTACTCATTTGATTTGGTATGGAATTATTGGCATCGCCAAAATAGGAAATTTATATTTTTGAGTCATGCATAATTATGATAATTGGGGTTTCGATCTTTAAGACTTAAGATTGGATCCTTGAAATTCTTTTATTTCCTATTTTGAATCGTGGAAAATATTTGATTATGTGAGCTTAAATATTGCATACCACTAATTTAGGAAATTTACCTATTTTGAAAAATACAAAAAATATTGCATTGCATGTTAGGATAGATTGCTTTTGTATAGTTTCTAACTTGGAATAGCATATTTTGGTAACTATGTAGTTAATTAGGAAATTACTTAATTTAGATTAGGATGTAAAGTAAATTATTTCCTAGTTTAAAATAGGTAACTACATATTTTAAGTAGTTTCCTATTGTAGTTTAAAAGAAAATCACAAAAAAAAAAAAAAAAAAAAAAATGCATATATCATGTAGAATTAGTTGCATCATTGCCATGTCATAATTTCCATGTCATGATATCAATGTCATTTGGTAATTGCATGTTTAGGGTTTTACGAATTAGATTGTGTCATATTAGAATTATGTTATATATAGACTGCATCTATCATTAGTTAGAATAGCATCACATAGACATAACCTAGAATTAACTTGCATATCATGAATTGCATATACTTTAATCTTTTTTTAAACAAGAAAATCCAAAAAGACATAATCATCATTGCAACCAAAAATAATGTTTAGGGCATGCATTTTTTTTAATTGACATCTTCCAAATATTGGAAAATTAATCATAGTGAGATTATGCTTTGTTTAGTGTATTGAGGTTTGCCCTGTTTCTAGCAATTCATTTATTACTTTGATTTATTTAGCATTACATTAATTTATTGTGACCTGTATGATCACTTGTTACATCTTAGTGGTTTAGGATTAAAACTTGCCAAGACTAAATGCTATTTTTTTTCTGAAAATAAAGAGAAATGGTAGTGAAAGAGAGTTAGATTAATCTATAAATCTTTGGTTTGTAAAAGTAAGGTGAACTCCTGCATCTTACTTGGGTTACTAATCAACCCACAATAGATCAGTGACGACACATAATTAAATTGAAGTGATTTGCATGTTAAAATGATTGAATCAAAACCCTAAAGTTGCGATTGATAAGAGTGTGCACTAAGTCTTTGGCTTAGTGGTTTACCTTTGGAAAGGTCCTCCTAGTCTAGCCTTTTAGATGAATGGGGACACAGGGCAACCTCATCCATCCATAGAGTTCTCGGTCCGATTCCTCTCGCTTTCTTTCATTCATTTATTGATTTCCTTCTTTATAAGTATTATTTCTCAACAACACTTTTCCCGCGGAGCTTGTTTGCATATATTCAATTCCATGCCATCAAACCGATTCCCTTGTGAGAGAAACTATCAAGATATATAAAACTAATTTTCACTTCATAATTTGACTACTCAAACTTTTGGAGCAAATGGTTATTCCTGTAATCTCAAATAATTTATATTCCACTCAATCGACTTGGGGCCCTTGTCATCCTACGGTCCCCCCAGACTAGCAGGACACATGTACCGTTTACATGGTATAACTTCTCAGCTCTCAACTCCGTTTGACCTAAATTAATATCCGCATTACACAAATTAATATCCGCCATGAGCGTATAATAGCTCCTCTACTAGCTCTTCTACGCTCTCCACGCACTCTCTTTAAATCCACCCCAAACATTTCCCAATCTTTCCTATGCATTGCTAAGACTCTCTCTATCTCTCTCTCTCTCTCTCTCTCTCTCTCTCTCTCTCTCTCTCTATCTCTGCCATTTTCCTCCTTTTGCTTTTGAAACATATATCCTTGAGGGAACTCCTCTGAACATCTTGCCTTTTCTGCAATAGGGTCCTTCGGAAATGGCCAACCAACAAGAACAGACCAGTCGACAAAACCCAGATCAAACGGTCCCCGTCTCAGTCGAACCTCGAAGCCAAGACTCGGACAGACCATTGAACCACAACCTGCCAGATTTCCTCTTATCAGTAAGGCTCAAGTACGTGAAACTCGGCTACCACTACCTCATCTCCAAAGCCATATATTTACTCCTCGTGCCACTCCTTGGCATCTCCTCGGCCCACCTGTCAGTCCTCACGGCCCGAGACCTAGCCCGGCTCTGGGACCAACTCAGGTTCAATCTCATTACCGTCGTGCTCTGCTCAACCCTCATGGTATTTCTGGTCACTCTCTACTACATGACCCTACCCAGAAAAGTCTACCTCGTCGACTTTGCCTGCTACAAGCCTGACGACTCTGGCTGCCACAAGCCTGACCCGGCTCGGATATGCACCCATGAGACCTTCATGGAGCGGTCGGAGCTCACGAACGTCTTCACCAAGGAGAATCTTGCTTTTCAGCATCGGATCCTCGAGCGGTCCGGGCTGGGGCAGCGGACATACGTGCCTGAAGCTGTGCTTCAGGTTCCACCGAACAAGTGCATGGCAGAAGCACGGGCAGAAGCTGAGGCCATCATGTTCGGGGCTGTGGACCAGCTGCTGGCCAAGACCGGGGTCAAGGCCAAGGACATAGGGATCCTTGTCGTGAACTGTAGTGTGTTCAACCCGACGCCGTCGCTGTCGGCGATGATTGTGAACCACTACAAGCTCAGAGGGAATGTGTTGAGCTACAATATTGGTGGGATGGGTTGCAGTGCTGGATTGATTTCGGTCGACCTTGCTAAGCAGTTATTACAGGTTTAATTTCTATTTTCCTCTCTCTGTTTCTATTATTCAATTTATAGGTTTCATAATAAGAACTTTTTATGAACAACAACCTCAGTGCTATCCAAGCAGACAAGGAATAAAAACTTTCATTTACGAAAGAAATGCTAAATATAAATTGCGTAATAGAAATTGTATTAGGTTCACTACCGCAGGCCATTTTATGTTGATAGTGTCATGTAATTTTAAAACCATTTCATAAAAATTAGAATCGGGACAGAAAAAAGAAAGCATTGTTAGCATAACAGTTTTTGAGCTAATGTGAGAATAATGGCTAATTACGAACCACAAATTCTCGAAAGAGTAGACCCCACAATAGTTTATAATTATTTGTTATTTGATTTTTGTGATCTAAAACAGACTATCATTTTCGCAGTAAATTGAAGACTATGACCCGATCAGTTCCATAAAAAACCAACTTTATTTTGGTGGTGCATACAGTAAATTTTCACGTATTTTATTTCCCTAGATTATGCTTTGGTTGGTTGGGTAGTGGGAGTTAATGAGTGGTTTGAACTCAGAATCTAGATGTCCTCGAACAAAATGATCCACTGATAAGTCAATTCAAGATTCATTATGCCACAGAATATAGCTAGAGTTGAAATAGGACTTTTCACATTTACGAATTCGATAATTGACAATGGAATTGAACATGAGCTTTGTACATTCTCAATTACTATCTATTCTATCTACTAGGCACAATAGTTTCTAGACTTTCTTACTAGGGAAATTTTATTTTGGTCTCATGAAAATGAAACTTGGGCCTAATCGTTATACTTCTCTGATGAATCAATCACCAGGTAAATCGTAACTTTTATGCTCTAGTGGTCAGCCTCGAGAGCATCACCCTCAACTGGTACTTTGGCAATGACCGATCGATGCTCGTCTCGAACTGCCTCTTCCGGATGGGCGGCGCAGCGATCCTCCTCTCCAACCGGTCCTCTGACCGCCGCCGCTCCAAGTACCAGCTCATCCACACTGTGCGCACCCACAAAGGCGCAGATGACAAGAGCTACAATTGCGCGTTCCAACGAGAGGATGACAAGAAGATGGTCGGCGTGTCACTCTCCAAGGACTTGATGGCAGTCGCCGGGGAAGCCTTGAAGACCAACATCACGACCCTCGGCCCATTAGTGCTCCCGATGTCGGAGCAGCTCTTGTTCTTCGCGACCTTGGTCGCTAAGAAGGTGTTCAAGATGAAGATTAGGCCATACATTCCTGACTTCAAGCTGGCCTTCGAGCATTTTTGCATCCACGCTGGAGGTCGAGCTGTTCTCGATGAGATACAAAAGAACCTTGAGCTCACCGATTGGCACTCGGAGCCATCACGAATGACTCTATACCGATTCGGGAACACGTCGAGTAGCTCACTGTGGTACGAATTGGCCTATTCGGAGGCCAAAGGAAGGATTAGGAAAGGTGATAGGACATGGCAGATCGCTTTCGGGTCCGGATTTAAGTGCAATAGCGCAGTTTGGTGGGCCCTGAGGACCATCGACCCGGCGAAGGAGAAGAATCCATGGATGGATGAGATTCACGAGTTCCCCGTCCATGTTCCAAAAGCAGTGTCCATTGGATCTACCACGAAATAAGTGCATCGTTCGGGATTTCGCCAAGATAGGCGAGATTGATTCTGAAGGACACGTAGACCCTTAATTATCCTTTTGCCTTGAGTTCTTACACAAGCATCATTCTAGATCTACTTGGAATAAAACTTTTCTTCGCCTGAATCGATTCCTGGAAGAAGTGTGCATTTAGCTTTTGTAATTGTCTATATGATCGGTCAAAGCATGTTTTCTATGGCTGGATTACTTGAAGAAACTATTGTGCTGTTCACCTATATTGCATAGTAAAATCGAGACTTCGAACTTTATATTCCGTGAAGGCTTTTAGATGTTATTACCTCTCGAATCCTTACTTGTTTCAATGCAAGAACTAACCTAGAAACCTAAAGTCAAACGGCAATTTATTTTGGTTGGTCAGACGACCGCGTCTGTCGTTTTATTACATGGGACAAAAATATCAAGGGTGAACCAAAGGTCCGAACCGCAGACTCCGTCTTATGTGCAGGAACTCATTTAGACCGTGGAATCAATTATACAATCCCCTATAACGTGATTATATATTGTGTTTAGGTGAATAATCGACAAGTACTTCTAATTGGTTTTTTTAAAACCTTTTATTAGAAGTGAAGTTTCTCAAATATTTTATTTAGAGACGCCGAAAGTTGAGATTATCACCAACTATTTTTATTTTTGAAGAAGTGGTTGGTAAAGATTCGAGCTTAACACGACGATGAATGTGGACTATATGCACTTTCCCTTTCACTGGTTTTATTGAAGTTTGACACTTGATGGAGACACAGATTTGGTCGTTTGACTATCATTGACTAAAATGGAGAGTTTCCAAAGGGCTAAAATAAATTAAGAAACAAAAGGATCAAATCAATAAAGTGATATGGAACTGTAGAAAGGGGAATGACGAGGTAAATTAGAATCTACAGTCATTACGAAATATCAAATAATTGTGAAGAAGCGAACTTGACTTTGATGTATGTTGGTCTAAAATCTATCTAGGATAATTTGACAAACGGGGAATTGAGAGAACAAACTAAAAGATTTGTTCTCGGGTTCGAGCTCGATAGAAGTGATCAAATTTCCACGTAACAGATTTTTCGGACTGAATGGAGATGAATTTGAGTTGAAAGAAAGGCGTGAGGCATGCCAGCTCTTGAGATCAAAATGTGATTACAAAGGGTTTCTTTCGATTGGAATGCCGAAGAAATGAAAGTGTTGGAAAACCAAAGTGCAGAAAATTGGAAATTAGACCATACTTCAAGGAGAACACTAGAATTAAAACTGTACAAGATCGAGACATGCAAAATTTAAAAGAAATTGAAACATTGACGCTGAAATTAAACTTATGGACATTGACTTTTAAAGGATTTGAAGGAGAAACACTAGAAACCGAACCCATCCCGTTGTGGGTGAGTTCGTTTGGGCATTTCCTCCTCTAATTGCAAAAGGGGGAGGTTCGAGTCACCGCGTGCGCATTAGTGCGACTTAAGTGAAACACCGTGGAAGGTAGGTCCCCGCGCCAATGCTCCCTGGGGGTTTACGCTAAGCGTTCATTGTGAGGCGGCTCCTCTAGTCTCAAATAATAATAAAAAAAAAAACACTAGAAACCAAAAATTCGCTTCATTAGAATTAAAATAACTTGAAAGTTACAAACACATTTACGCTCGAAGGGTACCAAACACAGCACCGATATTCATACTGAACATTACGAACAAAAAACTTGACCTTAAAACTGAAGCTGAAAGTAAAGGACATTGATTTGAAAGTGGAAATACGATCAGAGAAAAATTTCAGAGTTTTGGCATAACTTGAGCTTGTCTTCTTCCATCATGGTTTCTCCTATTGTTAGGGAAATTGTCCGGTCGATTTAAAATCTATTATGCTTATGTTAATTTAATTCCAAACTTTCTAACTTAGCCAATATAGTCTTAAACTTCTGTGAAAATTCTCAATGTAATTCCTCCCACCAATTTTGCCGGGAATTATTGATGTGGCAATGTGCCATATAGGCTAGTGATGACTGGATCACTATCTCAATGATTTTCGGCAAAAGTGGATAAGAAGAACTACATTAAATTTCACAAAAAATTTATGCTAAATTCGAAAAATTGAAAAATTTGGCATTAGATTAACATCCTTACAATATATTCAAGAACGATTAGGTAATTTTCTCCCTGTTATACCTATTGAGTTTCCTACTACAGTTGTTGGAATTCATGTGAAATCCTTACTTGTGAATGAATGATGGGTAGGTATCTTTGGAACTTTTAATTGTGGAATATGACGTCATTATTCCTTGTATTAGTTCCTACATAATAATAATATTAATCATAATTATAATACTAGTAATAATAAGTCATTGGGATAGCATTATACGTGGAATTACTTTTTTAGTATTGACTGAATGCATAGTAGAAAAGATTCTCCTTATTTTCCCAGCCTAGCCTGTTCGTATATATTTAGCTTTTACAAGAAAAAAAGTTCCTTAGTAAATAATATAATGTTACTTAATGTTATCATGGCATGCATAATTTTAATTTCAAAATATTGGTTACACATAACATAAGAATAGTTAGTGCAGTGAAAAGCTGCATAATTTCCAAATTGGCTACTTAATAAGGGTCTCACGATCCCTTTTTTAGTCATTAGGGTTCATTTTTTTGGAGTCCTCTCAGTAACAAAACCTCATCAATAATATCAATAGGTAATAAATATAGCAATTACTAAAAGTAGAAATAACAGTTGATAGGTCCATACAAAGATTTAAGAAATGACAATTGCTAGTGGTAGGAAACTAGTTTATAATAGGGAAAATGACAAGAATAGTCCTAGAGCATTGAACTTTACTCTAATGTGTAATGTGCAATGTGGTCCATGAGCTTTTAATTTGTTCAATGTGGTTCATATACTTTAGCCCAACATGCAATATTGTTCTTAAACTTTTAAACTTAGTACCTATTTAGTCTTAAGAATATATAAAAATATTAAATGTTGTCTCTGAACTTGAATTAATGAGAGAATAACATTTAATATTTTCATAGAGTTCAACAAAGAATTGAGCATGTACCAAAAGTTCATAGATCCATTCAATAAATTAAAAGTTTATGGACCACATTGACATTAGAATAAAGTTCATGGAAATTAAAAATTCAGAGACCATTCACGTGATTATCCCTTTATAATATGGATTTTGTTTGCATTGTTTCAATTGCTAAATATTCTTGGACAATAATTTAATTTTAAAATATTGATTGCACATAGCATGAGAATAATCTATACTTTAAAAGTTGTAATATTTTCTTCTTTCTTTTCTCTTACTGCTTACCAAGTACATAATGATGTTTCTTCACGAAATCCAAAAAATAATGTATGTATATGTTGAATAGCTCAAAGTAGCTCAAAGCATCACGCTTGCTATCCTTAATAATAGTTGTAAATTCGTCAAAGAATACCTCAGGGGTACTTGTTAACCAATTAAGGAAATATAATAATTTTTAACACATTGACTGTTTAGATGAAATGCGTAAGAATTATTTTGAAAATTGAAATATTTTTATAAAATTATTTTTAACAGCTACACGCTTGTTAACAAGATCCTTATTACTATCTTACGATGATAATATAGCGTACATAAAGAGAAAAACCACAAGCTGTTACTGAACATAATTCCATGAAATAATAGAACCTATTTGAAGTTTAAAAAAAGAAAAAAAAAACAGTGTTATAAATCTAGAATAGGCGGTATACCATAATACATTAATATATATATATATATATATATATATATATATCTATATATCACTTGAATATCCGAAATTGAATTCCGTCGCTCTCACGTGTCATTTTTGGATCTTTAAGTGTGACTTAAAGGACATGATTGAATGAAAATGAAACCCAGAGTATAATATATACAAAGCCTAAATAGTAAAAAGATACAGTTCTTTTATATACAGAACCAAATACACTGGCTTTAAAAGATTAGTCAAGTCTTCTAGAATTGCTAAATCAGAGTTTGGTAAGCAACTTACGCTACCGGTCGGCGTCTCTAAGGGATCAAAATTGCTTGCGTGACTCACGAACCAATTTAACAATTGGAAAAAGAAATGAAAAGAAAGGGCAGTTGTTGGGTCAACGAATTTCTTCTTTGCATAAGAAAGGGTCAACAGACATTACGGTCAGGACTTCTCATAGGTTTCTTGCTGGCTGAAAAGCGTAGATAGTTTCATTGAGAATTCTTGAGCACTTCGCCCTTTTTTTTGAAAAAGAAAAAGGTAGATAGGTTGAGTGAAAGAATGATCCTAAGGAATTTTATAAGGTATAAGGTTTGAGTGCCTTACTCAGGTCTCCAAACGATCTTATTTGAGCGTTTTGTCTCCACCAGACAATGCCCAAAATTGTTCACTAAGTGAAAGTATTGAATAATGCCTTTGATCGATCAAAATACAGTATTATATTTTCTAATTGATAAGAAACTTGCACGTCATTACACATCATGTGTGATGTACACATCATGTAGCAAACCATTAGTTCACATGCTGAAGTTAAAATGCAAAGCTAATTTTCATTGCTACTATAGAATTTATTAGTCCGTCTCAAAGCATCAGCAATATGTCAAATGTACGAATTTCCTATGACATGGGCTATCCTTACCTCATGGATGGATTAATTCCTATAAATATACATAAATTATCACGTCTATATATACCGAATAAGGCTTCATTCACATGGTCCCCAAGGTTAATATGAGCGAGAGACACTGCTATTCGAATCAAGATTCATTGTATTCCAACCCGACAGTCAATTACTCAGTCAAATGAAAGTTTATCATGATCCTAGTGAGAGATAACTATTAGTCAGGGGACTCGTAACAATAGTCCCTTAAGAGTGACTTCAGAGTCATCGTGTGAAAGCAAAATAGACGAGACTTGGGTAGTTGGGTGTTGACTCTGTACTTGTTCTTGTATCAAAAAATGGGCATGACTCATGGCACGCAATGAATGCACATGGCAGCATGAGTTTGCACAACCACTTTGTATGCCTTACTTGTGGAAGTTAACAGCTACATAGTCAAAGAATGTCTGCTTCTATCAATGAGCAATCAAGCGCATGGAATCAACTGAACATTTCAAAAGGTATTGGAGATAGAGAGCCAGAACAAAACATGAACTCCAGAAATCAATGCAGAATAATAAGGAGATAGAGTGCAAGTAACTTTGGCGTCAACATATCTCCAAACGCACCCTTCATGTGGTGGGGGAATAGGGCATCCTATTTGACCTCGTCAAAATGAACCGTATTGTGTATAGTGATGGCTCTTGCACTAACTTGTTTTTTGGCATAAGAACACTATAAGTACCAAAAGTTTCATACGGTACTCATTTTAGTGTCAATTTTTTGCCAGCTCACTTAAATGTCAAATCGGGAAAAAAATGATTACTTAGAGAAATTCCACTGAAAAAAGTTATGTGGCTTTTATAATAAGAATTTAATATGAGTTGGCATTTTTTTTTTTTTAATAAAAAACCAGTCCATGTGGACATCCTCAATGATGTCGCAGGAGACAACATGGCTGGCTTGCCTAAAAACAACGTCGCACAACTCCTAGGTGAAAAACGACATTGCACGCTTGACTCTGAAAATAGGTATTATTTGGTTACCATCACTCAATACTTGTGTTTCATCATCTCTCCTTGTCACTATGATTTGCTCACTGTCACTATCACTCGCTCGGTGCCAGCTTTGACGCTCTCACTTAGTCACTCACCCAAGGTTCGTCATCCTCTTTCACTCGCTCAATTGTTAGGAAATTAGAGCTCATAGGAAAAAATTAGGGCTCGGTTTTTTGTGCAATTATGGGGATGTTGGTGCTAGAGGAGTCACACAAGGGGACCTCAATTTGTTTAATCACTTCGATGCTAGCTTTGTTGCTTTGTATTCGCTGAGTCATTGTTTAATCAAAGGTGTGATTATAGGGTACTCATGTGAAGTTATCATATTTTCTTCATAGTGGTCACAAAAGCTAATTTTTATTTCTTGGGTGCAATGTCGGTATAGGAGACAATACTGCACCCATCACCTCCTATGTTAGGGATTTTGTTATTAGTAGCAATTAGTAGAAATATGTTGGTGGAAATGTTGGCACTATCTTTGTCAATATAAATAGGTTGTCATTTATTGATTTTGTGAGGGATATAGTGCAATAGTTAGGATGCAAAATAGAAAATTTGCATTCTAAGAGCCGAAGGATGCTTTTTGAGATACTTCCATGATAGTAATGGCGTTAGGGATATCTTTTTTTTTTTTTTTTTCCCATTATCTTCATGGTGAGGAAGCTCAAGTGAATGTTAAGTGTCACGATGATGATGAAGATGACGAGAACACTCAAATAGGAGAAGTAAGAGATGATATTGAACCAACTACTCAAGTTAGAGATAGATCTATCTTAGATGAAGGAGAATAGGAGAAGGAGGCAAGCCATACAACTTATCTATTAGAGAGAGTTCAATAAAGGGGTACATGTCCCAAAGTCTCTAGTGAAGACATAGGCGATAAAGAAATGACTGGATTAAATTGGGAAGTTTCTCTATCTAGTAAGTCAGATGATGAAACTTTGCAAATATGATTGCTCAAGTGATAATGATGAGGAACTTGCACAGTTAAGGCAAAAGTAGAGAGAATTTTAGAAAAATAAGTTTGCAACACTTGGAGAATCGCATAGATCTCAACTAGTGGTTGATAAAAATGACACTAAATATGAAGAAAGTAGCGTTGATAATGAGACTAAGAGTTCAAAGAATGAGAAAAAAGATAGTGATAAAGTTGTGGGTAAAATGAAATGTAAGTGTTCTTATGATTCAGCTATTGCACGTTTTGTTTTGTGTGTAAGTAAGGGCACAATAAGGCAGGCCGAAAATTGAAGAAACAATAATAACCTTTTGTAGGGCTTGATGTAAAGCTTAGTGCAAAGTTGATTAAAGGCCCAACTAAAGGGTTATCTGAAAGGCCAGCTAAAGGGCTTGCTATAGGTGCAAGGCCAACCCTTGAGTCGACTATTACATAGACGGAGAGAAAATATCTAATAAGTTGTACAATTTGTATTTGTGTTGTTTTATGTCGATATGTTGGCAAAATTTAAGTTCATTATATCTTTCTCATGTGATAAGAAGACCATCTAAATAGGTTTTTGAAAGTGAGGCACCATAGTGAACAAGTTAGGCTCTTAGTAAAAGGATAAGGCAATATAGTGATGGCTTATTTACAGACTTCAATACTGGAATGACAATTTTGAATTTAAGTTTTATAATTGTTGTGCAATTAATTTATAGTATTGATTTGTTAATAATATGGGTATGTTTTGTAGTTTGAGAGTAGTTTGGAGATGTTGATCTTTTAAGGTGGCCCTAGTTAAGAGTTGTGGGCTACACCCATAGGAAGAACACAATAACAAGCCCAAAGAAACTCAACCAAAAGCAAGTGAAGTATAATCTAGTAAAAATCAATCAAATGTTGCACAAAAATAGACAACACAAGTGTTAGGTTCAAACACAACAGAGATGGCTACAAAGAAGGTGATATTGGGTGTAGTTCCAAAATAGCTACCAACAAAAAACTATGTACTTCTTTCATCTAAACCAATTGATGCTGGCACCAATAATGATACTAGCATTATTACCATAAAGCCAATATCATTTATGGAAAGCTTCCATCAAATGACCTTATGTTCTCTATAAGGAGAATAGTTGCTGTTAAGAAGAAGATACTTAGAACAAGAAAGTTACTTCAAGTACCTGCAGGTATAGCTCTAATTAGAAAGAGTGCAAGGATTATGAACTAAATCAAAAATCCATCAAAAGGAAAAGGAACTATAGGGTTGTGAATATTAATTGATGAAAGGGTGCTAGATCTAGTTTTTTTTTTTTTTTTTTTTTTTTGGGAGTTTGATTTTTTTTGGGATTGGGAGTTTGATTTTTGGGTTGGTTTTATATTGTTTGAGAGGAGAAGTTGACTGATGGGAGGTTAATATTGATTGTTGGGGTTATTGCAGTAGCTTTATATGTTTGGTTTTGAGATGTTTTATCATATTCAGATTAACCAATAGATTTTCAGATAAACAATGTTTTTTGTCTATGCTTTTGCCTTTTCCCATTTTTGTCTTACTTTTATGGTTGTTATCTTTTGCGTAAATTTTGTTTAGTCTTGTGTTGTTGATCCAAGCACTATTACCTTGATTCAGTTTCGTGCTTGTGCTAGCACTTATTTTGCAGTTGATATAAGTACAAGACTACACTTGCTTGTATTGGTTTATGCTTACATCGGCAACTTACTATAATATTGTGCTTGCACTTGCATTTATTTTTTAGCTAATTTAAGCACAATACTGTACCAGTACTTGCTTGTGCTTACCTTAGCAACCTTGTGTGATTTTGTGATTGCACTAGTACTTATTTTTGTTGGGGGCTAACAAAACAACGTAAGGGGGTGAATAGGTTGTTTTAAAAAACTTGACAATCTTTCATGGAAAATAATTGATGCTAAGTAAAGATCTGATCAAGATGATGTTTCAAATCTCGTGAGCATAATGTGTACTTGTGGAAGTAATAAAAAAAATGGTGCATATAATGATATATAGTGATTTGTTTTTATCCCCAAGTCTACATTCACTCTCTAGAGTAATAACCACAAATTGAGCCGAATTGCATTAGTAATCTACCTAGAAAGTTACAATTGGCAAGACTAATCCAATCACTTGATAGATCACACTATTAGGATTCAACTGCTACTTTTACTCTTGTACATTTGACTTTTAACACAATTATCAAATAGCATGAATGCAATACTTAGAAAGACAGTTGAAAGAGAGCATTTTGCTTAGAACATAATGTGTAGCAAATTTTAGACTTTAACACATGTCTCTCTCAAACATTTGACTTTTGAGATTTTCTCATTCTTAACCATCTTCAATCTTTTCATATGAGGTAGATTGGAGAAGTAAAAAGCCATTAGAATTACTGTTGATGCTATTGTTCAAATATAGAATTGTCCATATAGTCATTTTTCTCAACATATGCAGGTTGCCTAAAAATAGCGCTTGTTGTTGTCCATTTACTGTAGTTTTTTATAAATATATTAGACAACTTAGTTTCTTGATTATTGTTATTACTTGTATGTTGTTGCGAATTCACTGCCACAACGACTAGTTTGCTAAACCAACAAACATCATCAAATGAATGTTATTGCCACAACACCAATGACTTGGTATTTATAGCATCGTCATAGACATTAACATTATTTGATATTTTAAGTCAGCCGGTACTATTTACGAAAAAATTCATATAAAGACATATTGTATTCGTTTATTTACCATGTCACAACATGGATATTATGTAATCCTTTGTTACAAGTATTTGCACGTACCATAGTAATAATAAGGATAGTGTGGACATTATCAAAATCACTTGGATATGTTTTTCCAACAATCTCCCCCATTTTTTATGATGACATAACTATCCCACAAATATGAAAGATAATCTTTGATAAGTTTGCAGTAAAAAATGAATGGATATTTATGTGCTGATCTTTTCTTCAATGAGTGTGCGCCATAATTAGATATCAAGATCTCCATAAAATATAAAATGGAGATGAAGTCTAGATGATCTTTCTAGAATGAGAGTGAGCAGTCATAAATCTTCTAGATAACATGCATCATCAAAATATGGGATTCTAGGATAATATCAATGGAATGCTCCCCCTATTTTAATGATCCCATTCTTGACAATAAAGATATATAAAAGATATTAGACTATCGTGATACATGCAAAGTTATCAAGATATTTAGCATGTGACTGTAAAAATTATCAGTATATCATAATATGTGAGCATTTCACATCAACAGCTTAACTCTGCCCCTTTCTATCATTAGTCAAAAGAGATAATGAAAATCGTAGCTTTACTAATAATGAAGTCATGTCGGTACATTGAATTAAAAGAGAAACAAGATATGATTAGCAAAAAGAAAAAAAGGATAATAGGAGGTTGGAGGTTCTAGCTCAATTTTCTCATGTTCAGGGCAAACGGGCTAATAGCAATCTCAACTAAGCAGCGTTCATTTGATCTTGAGCAATATCTTGTCATTGAAGAGAGGATGGTCTTGATCTCTTGAACTTCTACTTGAAGTTGGCAAGCCCAACAGTGGGAGAAGTAGATGTCTCCACCGTCAAGGATGATGAAAGACAAGCCATATCCTATATACAATCACCTATTTAGATATTGCAAGATGAGTGAAACAAATTCTATGTTCTCAAGGTAGAGTTTTCTCACAAAAGGTAAGTGGACCGAAATGTTGAGAAGGACTTCATTCTCTATCCTAAATAATGCAAGTAAACTATTGTTTGACTCATTTGAGCTTGAGTATTTGGAGAATTCTTTCAAATTACTCTCTTCAAGAATTACTCCAATAGAGGTACGATTGACAATGCAAGGTGAGAAAAATGGATAGATCTTTCTCACCCTCACTTGAATCAATCTTCGACTATCTCAGATGAACTCAAAAAGTGCCTTAAAATAATGAAGAGCATTTTTTTCTGTCATACACACTCTTATTCTTTGCATAGCCTAATTAAACTTGCAAAATTCATTTCCAAGTAAGTAGGTGAACATCTCCCACACTAGAGCAAGGCACATGAGCTACCACGATTAATCAATATGATTCGAAGTGTCCACTAAAGATAAAGACTCGGAGAAGCTAAAGTGCTAAATTGTTCAAAAGCCAATGGAAACACAAATTGGAGTAGGATTAGTCTTTGAATTTCTAGCAAAAAAAATGTGTTGCTAGAAAATTCCAAACAAATGAGAGAGAGAGAGATGAAAAAATAAGTAGAGAAAAATAAGAAAAAAGAGTAAATAAATGTTGATATGAAGTCCAATTGTCAGAATGAAAAGTTAAAGTGTTTGTCAAGAGTGTGAAAATTTTACCTAATGTGAAGGTGGTGATTTCACAATGTCAAAGAAGAATAAGTTTTGGACTCTTGTGACCAATGAAGTATCTATACGAGAAGACAATCCCTAGTGAAGGAAGCATATTGGCAACAATGCCATGATCACCAACTTCAAACCATGGTCAAACTGGATCAAAAATAAATATTGGATCCTTGCCCAAGGAACCAAGAAATGCCTTTCAAAGTCGCACAAGGTTGGTCTCCTCAACTCTAAAAGGGAGTCTCGACAAAAAAAAAAAAAAAAAAAACTTTGAAAAGGAGACTTGCAAGGAAGAAAACTAACCACGGAGGTTTTTATTAGTATGCAAAAGCCTACTCTTAGACCTCTTTTGTATACTTATTTGAAACCAACTTCTACTAGGTATATCCTAGTTTAATTCCCAAGTCACACTTTTCTTTAGATGTCTCTCATTTTGCCTAAAACCTCTCGTTTTCCCCACACATTACTAGTTGGTCTCAGCACTTCCAAAAAGTTTGTGGGTTTTTTGGGTTTATAAGCTTACTCTGGTGTACATTTCTCACCTTAAGTTGAGATAATATAGAGCTGATCAAGGGATGAAACACAAATATTATTAAACTAGAAAATAAAAACTTTGACCTCTAAGTGTTTTAGTTCAACACTCTCTCATTTCTTTCAAAAGCTCACTCTTTTCTTGGCTTGGGACCAACCCTCCGACACTAAAAAAAGGTGTTGCCTCTTGTCTTCAGACTTTCTTTCCTTGCCTACCAATAATGTATTTTTCGCCTAAGGGAGGGGGGGTTTAGGGTCTTTCCAATCTCCATTTAGGACGTGCAACTTATGGTTGGAAATATCTTTGAGTACACTTTCACTCTCTAGTTGAAGATTTTAGTTAGTTTTGCCAGGGAGTTTATGAAGATTGCAATTTCCCTCAATGGGTTTGTCTAAAATTTTTGGATTGACATAAGTTTTTTGAGTAGTTTGTGGAGTTCGTGGAGAACTCTCTAAGTTGCCTCTTGTCTTCAGCTATTTATGCTTTGGAAGAGTGTGCTTCATGGAATGTATTTGCTAAATCAAGCTAGCTTTTGGTCAATCCTTGCCCACATAAAAAGGCTGTCAATAAAGCCATTTCACCAACTCTCTATTAGATTTTCAAATTTGTATTGTTGTTGAATTGGCTAGTTTAGATGAATTTTTCATGCTCTCTTCTCAGATTATCCATGGCTAATTATTTTCTATTTGCACATAAAGTGGTCTTCTTCCATCTCACCCAAAGATTGGGCTAATAGGGTAGTTGAGTAAGATACAATGGGGCTACACAATTACTTACTCAGTAGCTTTGAATTATGGCCAAATTGTGGACTAACTTTTGTCAATTGGTTTAAGTGCTTTAATCCATCAATTTTGTTGGAGTTTTTGATCAATTGAAAAGTCTAGGTATATTATTTTAAACCCATTGCCAAAATTTGCAATTTTCTTCACTTAATTTTGCAAGAAATCCTTCAAAGTAGGCCATTTTCTTGTTAGAGAATGCCTAATATGATTTCATTTAGTCATTTTGGCTTGATTTGATCAATCTAACCTGGCCCCCATTCAATTTCAAACTAATTTGGGGTCAAATGATAAAAATGATGATTTAAGAGCTTAGGCAAATTTTAAATTTATGAATTGATCCCGCAACTTTTGAAAATTGTCTTTTGGCCTCAACTTGTTGTTACAATTGAAATTCGACCCTTCCAAGGCTTGGCTAGTTACACTTAAATCCTTGGTCCCAATTTTCTTTTTGTGGAAAGTAGGTTTAAGAAAACTAATTCCATTTAAAAGTTTGTTGCGACTTGCCTTCGAGGGACTACCTTTAGGGAAGTAGATTTAGAGATACTTGTAACGCGTGAGCTTTTCGAAGTCCGTACCAACATTGGTTCTTCTAATCTATATGTGATATCCTGAATTTTCAGATTTTGTTTTTGATTGAATGAATCGGGCCTTTCATCAATGCGCCTATAGTTCTATTCTCTGAGCTGATCACTCATAAGATAACTAGACCATCTGGGGAAGTCATTAAGGGATTTTAACGCAATGGACATGAGAATTCGACTAGGAATCAATTGCTTGACCATGTTGATTTGCAAGGGTCATTACGGCACAGTTAAAAATCGATCAGGGACCGGAGATAGATCGATTCAATAGAGATATGTGATTAGTGTGTGGGTAATTCCACCTGATTGCAAAATTTTTGTCGAACGGCACTAGACCGATTTTTCTGTCATTTCTATATCCGGTGTCCGTTTTTGAAACCTCGATATTTTCAAGACAACCGAGAGTCGCCAATGCGTCGAAGATGCACAATGTGGCTCGAAAATAATCGACCACGGGTCAATTGTACTAAAAATTCCTAAAAACTACCTAGTAGGTTAGGTCACGCTAAAATCACGTCAGATTGAAATTAACCGTGAAATTGAACCCGATTTCAAAAATTGAAAGTTCTATCATGTCACGATTTATTTTAGGAATGTTGACTCATCCTCCGAAGAATTTTTGGAGATTCCAAGATTTTTATGGAAAATCAATTTGAATGTTTCGGAAAACAACGAAAATTCGGATGGGCTCATTTAAAGGGAATTTTGGCTTCCAAACCAAGCTTCTTGGTGAAAGGAAATTGTAGAAATTGTGTGGGCTTTTTCTTCAACAAAATTGGGACATCAAATTGGGGAATTTCGTGAAGAAATGAAGTCCAAATTTGAAGAATTCGGAGCTAGGCAAGGGGCTGGGATTTTTTGCTTCAATTTAGATTATTGTGGGAGATTATTTCAAGAAAGAAATAGGGGACAAAGCATTCATTTGAGGGGATAAAATTTGTTGACTTTGCCCCATTTTCCAATCTTTTTTATCAAGAAAATCCAGTTGCCCCTCCCGTCGCTGTCTCCCCCCTTCACCACCTCTGTCTCTTTCTTATTTTCTTCGAAGAAGTGTGCAGCTCCTTCGGTCTTTTGCTTCGCTTTCATTTCTTCTCTACAGCTAATTGCCATCTCCACCGAAGCCTTCTGTCCCTTCGTTCTTCTTCCTTCTTTGTGTCTTCATCCAGCCGCACGAAGACAAGCCGCCGAAGCAACCCACACTCCACCGAAACTCCTTCCCCACTCACATGCAGCCACCTCCACCATCTTGTGTCTTGCTCGGTCAATTTCCCCCCAACAGAAGGCCACGAAGTTGACCGCTAGCACGTCCGCGTGCCTTGCCGCCTCATCTAATGCCAACCCATCTTCTTCCTAGTGTCTTTGTTTGGCTCGATCGACTCCAGCAAAGCAGCCCGCAAAGTCAGCCCTCAGCCAACCGCCGCAGCACTGGTTTTTCCAACTCGAGCAAGAAGTTGCGGGCCATTTTTTGGTCCGGTCTGAGCCCCGTTGGCATCGCCGCTTTGGAATTTATTGCTCACCGTCACGCACCACCGTCGCGGTGAACTGATTTTCACGCTAAACCGGTGAGTTTATGCGCTAAACTCTACTTAGTAGGCTAATGACATTTAATGGGTGTTTAGTTTAAGTTAATTAGGGATTAGGTGATTAGTTAGATTAGATTAGTGATTTAATTAGTTAATTATGCATGTTAGGTGGTTAGAACGGCTTAGTTAAGGACTAGATAAGCTGTATTATTTGTCTAGATAGGTTTGGAAATTTTCCGGGCTCGTTTTGGTATTTAATTAGGCATTTCTGGCCTAAGTTAGTATTTCTAGAATTTAAATTGAATTATTTAATTAATTTTGGTAACTATTTAATTATTAAATATTTTTCGGAAATTAGACCGAGATAGTCGGTGATAAGAATTTTGTGCTGATTGCAATGGTGTGGTTAATTTCTGCAAATTGAGTGCTGATTGGAATTTTGAGTATTTAATTCAAAATTTTGTGAATTTCGATATTTATTAAGAAAATCCCGGGTGTCGGATTTTAACATTGAAAATGGTTTTATATACTATATAAAACAGTAGGATTTTAGATTGGAATATATCAATATTTCTGAGTCGAATTGACCGTTTACCCACACACGACTATTTTACTGTGTATTTCTAATATGAAGAAAATATGTCAAGTTCACCATTTTAATCGAGGCATTTGAGTGCAATACACGGTGTCCTGAGCTGAGATTGAATGGTTGTGTGTTGGCTAAGAGAAACCGTCTTGGGTTGTTAAGTTGGACATTACCCCTATATGGGACGCCCCTAGACAATGGGAAGTCGGTCATAGTAGATTCTAGATCCTTGCTCCTTTGGGAAAGCCGTCTAGTAGAGATGTTGCCGTGCTCAATGGGGTGAGATGACGCCTAGCTACGCCAGAAGACCACCAAACAAATAGTAGGCCTTGCTATAAGTCGAGATTAAAAACTAGGAATCATGATTAATGAAGTTGAATGTGTCGGATTATGGAACAAAATTGTGTAACACGGTATGGGACGTGTTATAACGATTTTGCCCTATAATCAAGACCCATGTGCTTGGTTGAATTTGAATGTAGCGTTCTAATTAATTGAGCTTTGTTGTTGCTCATGCTTTCGTGCTGTCTGTGATATGAATTGTGCTAACTTACAAGGTGGATTTAAGACAAGGTAAGTCTCTATGGTTGTGCAGTTGTGTGGTTAGGACGCCTCTGAGCGTATTACCCTCCTAATCGGGTTTAGAATGTGAACTCGCTAAGATTTATATCTCACCCCGTCGTTGGCTCAATTTTCAGGGCCATAGAGTGGAAGGTCTGGAGCCGAGCTGAAAGGATCTAAAGTGTAGATCAATTAGGACCGCTTCTTTTTGGAGAGCTAGTCTTTTGTAATCTTTTGGTCATAGACTTTGTACATGACTCGGTATGTTTATAAAAGCATGTTTTATTGGTGAATCTATTGTCCTGCTTGGGGATATTTATTCACTTCCGCATGTGCAATAAAATAAAAAGGGTCGACAACTTGTCCTGGGAAGTCGCAAATTTTATCGACCACCGAGGGATGGGCACGCGCTCGAGGTTCGGGCGTGACACTATATGTTCAAAAGGAGTCACCATTAGCCATTGTTGAGGGTTGGCTAAAAATCCTAATCAAGACAAGGAAGTGTCATCTTAATGCATGCGCAACCAAAGATTTCAAAATTGAAGACTTGATTACCTTAGCTATTTAACTAGAGGTCTTTCGGTAACTAAAATTGATTATTTGCTAACTAAATTATTAGGGCAGCCCATTCAAGATTCTAAGATTCATCCTAACCATTCCAAGAAAATAACAATTGATATATTCAAATTACATAATCAAGTATAATCGAATTGAAAAGTGCAAGCAGCAACCTATCATCATCTGTAAAATGAAAAAGACATCCAAAAATCCTATGGTAAATCCCTAAAGGCATGTTCAATTGGGTTTCAATTTTTTAAGGATTTTTCATTTTTTAAAAAGAAAACTACTCAAATTGCTAACTTTTAAGCTTTTTTTCCAAAACTTTTGATTTTTTTTTCTAAATTTTCTGAATTTTTCGATTAATTTTATGAATATTCTAATTTTTATTTTTAAATGTTTTTGGTATTTTTTATTTTTGTATTAATTTTAAATATTTTTAATTCTGGAAAATAGACTTTGGACTCGGTTAGCGAACTCGGTCCGGATATGAGTCTGGCCTGGACCCATTAATGGTCCTAGGCTTGGTTTGGAATTCGGACCGGCCTGTGGGCGTAGTCCGAATCTAACCGATTTCTATTTTGTTTACTAAGCCCACAATTCCTGACCTATATCTATTAAGCCCATGGAGTTTTGTTATCTTTCTTTCTCATTATTCTTTTCATGTTTCTTTTGTTTTCGTTACTATTTTCTATTTTTTTATCTTTATCTTTTTATCTTTATCTTTTTCTCTTCCCTGCACTTGGTCATCTTCCTAGTGAAGCCGTCTCTTCCTCCTAACGTTTTCCCCCATCGTGACATCCTTAGCTGAACTAGCACCAATACTCCGATGAGCCCTCACCGAAGCTCAAGCCACCGCCGACCCACCATCCAACATCTATAGTTCGGTTACACCGATGCCAATCACAGCCGGCCATTGGCCGAGGAGCCTTTCAAGCTACGAAACCTTTACAACCATATTCAATCACAAAAACACACTTGTATGCATATTAAAACGAAGGGGAATGGACCAACAAGGGCAGCTGCAAACCACGGGCTTGTCTGGTAAGAGGTTCACGGCCAACTTAGACAATGTGAGATATGCCACCAAAAATCAAAGAAAATGCCAACGTCAGTGTCAGGACATCAATATCAAAATGAATCACATAGGTAACGGAGATCTAAACTTTGGTTTTAAGGATTTGAGTTTGGTTTTTCATTGAAACATTTTATTGAAACGAGAGATTTCTAGTTTGACCGAGACTCTCAACGAACATACCCGAACATGCAACAACTCAACTGGGAAACCGGTAGGGTTGGGGCTTCATGTTAGCCGAACGGCCACGAGCTCCCACTAGGCGTGCCCAAAATAGAGTATGTGTGGAGGAAGAGGGAGCTTGTGACATCTAGATTTTTCAACCCTGTCTTCTATTGAATGAATCGGGCATTTCATTGTCATGCCTATAGGGCTATTATCAAAATTGATCATTCTTGAGATAACTAGATTATCTGAAGAAATTATTAAGCAATTTTAAGGCAATAGACTTGAGAACTCGATCAGGAATTGGCTTCTCGACCGTGTCCATCTTTAGAGGCCATTACGGCACAGTTAAAAATCGATTTGAAATTAGAGATAGACTGGATCAATAGAGATGTGTGGCTAATCGTGGGTGACATCACTAAATTGGAAAATTCTTGTCGACCGGCAGTAGACTAATTTTCTTATTGTTTTGGTACCTTGTGTCCATATTTGGATCCTCGAGATTTTCACGACAACCGAGAGTCGCCAATGAGTCGAGTGGGTTCATAGTGGCTCGAAGAAAATCGACCACGGGTCATTTGCACTTAAAAATTTCTGAAAGTTACCCAGTAACCTAGGTCACGCTAAAAACACACCAAGTGAAATTAACTGTGAATTCAAGTCCGATTTCAGAAATTGAAGATTCTATCTTGTCACAATAAATTCTAGGACCTGCAACTCAGTCTCAGAAGATTTTTCTTACAACTGAGACTTTTTGGGAAAAAGTCATCGTCGGGTTGTTATTGTGCAGAAAAAGTAGAGGGTGGTTTTTGATGGGAAAATTTGAAAGCATGATGGATATGCAAGTGAGGAAAAATGCCGAGATGGTCGATGGATGACCAATGGAATTTATTGAGGCCAATTGAGACTCAATCAAATGAGTGTGATGATCCAATTGGAAGAGATGGCTTGCAAATTCGTAACTCACCTCCCCCTAGCCCAAAATTGACTAATTGAGAAGTTGTGAGGGGTGTTGGTGTGGCCTAATGAAGGCCAAGGGATAATACTTGGCCTAGAGTGAGTGTGGGAGATTTTTTGTGGAAAGATCAAGCTAAGGGGGACCCTCCATTCTCCCTTTCTCTCCAACCCATGCGTGACCAGCAAAAGAGAGCAGATGCAGCGAAACTTCAAGTCCAGTGAGCATCCATCTTCTTTGCAATTCCACCAAAGACTCAACCCCATGATCCTTCTCTCTCCCTTCGCCGTTTGCCCCCTCTCGCGTAGCCATCTCACCCCTGCTCCACCATCTTTTGCTTTCTTGGTCAACTTCAGTGAAATTCTTCAAGCAAAGTCCCCAGGTGTTGACTGAAGCTGCTGCGGTTTGTCCAGCTCCACTCGGTCGAGACAGCTCACGGCAGAAGCTGCTACAACATCAACACTTGCCTCCACGCGTCTTCAATCCAGTGAGCTTGGGTCAATAAATGGTGAAGCTCTCCCCATTGTTGACTCCCCCTCTGCCGCACGTTTATGCCGCCTTAGTATCAACAGCTTCGCTGCTTCGTTTTGCTCAATGTCCGCACCCACAATTCCACCGAAGTTGCTTCGTGTCTTCATCTAGACACTCTCGGTCAAACCCCCCAGCACCGAAGACCCTGCAGTAGCTTCCACATGACACCTGTTTCTCCGCTCCTTCCCTTTCTCCTATCAACACAAGCCATGATCACCCTCTCCCTCTCAGCCACAAAAGCCACGCACGAAGCCTCCACCAAACTGTTGCTTCTTTCATTCACGCCTTCAGCCCATCTTCGCTCCTGGGAAGCTCGGCCCAAATCATAGCAAGCTTCAGCCATTTGAAGTCATGGGCTTCACCAGCAGAAGCCCATGAAAATTTAAAGCCCGTTCAGCCCTCAATTCGGCCAAGACTCAGTCTAGCAAGCCCATAAGATCAGGTCCAGTTTCGAAGCCCAAGAAACTTCAGTAGTCCAGCCCGCGAAGAAGGCCCAACCGCAGCCAAGTCTAAGCCCAGTAACTTTTGTGGGTCTGCAAGGCTTTTGGGCTGGCCCAAGTGTCCGCCGAAGCCGCCGAAAATTTGGAGTTCGGTCGCCGTCGCGTCGTCGTCGCAATGTCCTGGTCCCCGCTTTTAATCAAGTGAGTTTTGCTCACTAATGCTTTCTTAGTTTGCTAATTATGCTTAAGGGTTGGTTAGATTTAATTAAGTGCAATTAGGTGGTTAGATTAGTTTAGAACAATTAAATTAGTGACTTAATGATGCATATTAAGTGCATTAACAAGTAGAGAGCTTCTGATATTTATTGAATGTATATCGGGATTTTTCCCGGTCCGTTCTGGCATCCAATCAGGCAATACATGCCTAAATTGGATTTTTAGTATTTATTTATTTATTAATTTATTTATTAATTTAATTATTTATTTATTTTTTGGAAATTAGGTTGGGATAGCCGACGACCGAAATTTTATGTTGATTGTCATGGTGCAGCCCGTATATTTATTTGAGCTCTACGTTGTGCTGAATTGAATTGTCTGTGATATTTCAAGAATTTATTCTAAATTGATTGGAAATTGAGTGATTGATTGGTGGATGGCTGAGTATAATTATTTAGTGCCAATAATGCTTTGATGGACTAAAGTAGAGAGAATGGCAAAGGTGAAATGGGAATACTCTTGGCCGAGACCAATCAGGTACGATGGTATGGACCAACGTGGTTCGGTGATTGGGACATCACTGGTGAAAACGGCGCCTTAAAGAATGCACGTTACGGTCTAGTACATACTTTAGTATAGATATACGTGGTTCGGTGATTAAGGATATCACTGGTGAAAATGGCGCCTTAAAGAACGCATGAGTGCTGTCTATTACGTACATCGCCTTGACATATAGACATATGTGGTTTGGTGATCGAAGACATCACTGGTGAAAATGACGCCTTAAAGAACACAAGACTGTTGTCTATTGCCTACGTCACCTTGGCGGAAATGACGCCCGAGAGCATAAATGTGACTCTGTGACTAAGTGCACTATTGGAGATTTTATAGTGAGGAATGAAATGACCTAGAGATGGTCGGATTGACATATAATCGACCAAGTCGATTGATCAATGCTTTGATTCGATGTCGTGAATTGATTGAATGTTTGATGTGATATATGAGGCATTTGTGTATAACCTTGAATTACAGGTTGGGATTGAGGCCAAGGTAAGTCATTTGACTCGTGTTGTGCTTAGGCAACCATATGGCGTATTGGTTTACTAATCGAGTCTTAGGGGGTAGAACTCGCTGAGACGTAGTCTCATTGGTTATTGAATAACCATTTCAGGTCCATAGAGGGACTGGAGGAGGATTACTTGTTGGATGACCCTGACGACGGACCAACAAAAGATGAAGTGTTTAAAGAAAACAAGTTTAGTGAAGAAGAGTCTGAGGAGGATTCGGATGATGATCCCGAGTATGAGCCGGATGAGGATTGAGATCCCATCCCTTTTGTGAACCTTGTTTTGGTGTAGATAAGCGTGAGACTAGAAAGTTGTAGATAGTATTGTAAAATATACTATGAGTTGTGCTGAGAATAAAAGTGTGGTTGTGAATTTCAATATGAAAAATATGGCCTGCTTTTCTATCCCGTTGTTTTATTGTCTGCGGATTTTAACTGCTTTTGCATGTGCATAGGCCTGGGATATCGCATTTTAAAATCGACCAAGTAGAAGGATGGGTACGTCCCCAAGGATCGGGGCGTGACATCCCATTTAAGTGGTATCAGAGCGGAGTTCAAGATTGGAGTGATAAGGAGCGTTGACCATGGGATAGTTGGTAGGAAATGGCTTTAAATTCATGCTGGTGCATGTCTGTGTTAACTGAGTGCTAAAATTGCTTGTTGTTTGAATCGTTTTGTTTCTAATTCGGTGTTGAATTGGAAGCAGGTGTCAGTAGATTAAAGCCACATTATGAGCGATTAGGAGCCAAGGACTCCTGCTAAGAGGGCCAGTGGGGCCGTGACTCGGGGAAGAGCGCCGACCAGGGTCGGTACCCGAGGCAGAGGTAGGGCACAGGCTTAGGCTGATGCTAGTGGAGAAGCACCAACTCTTGTCGGTGTTGGGGTAGAAGCCCCTGGTGATCCCAGATTTGATGGGATCATGCGTGTATTGGAACCAATGGGTACAAGATTAGATCAGCAAGCCGCTACTGTTGAAGCCGCCGCTCAGGTCGCCGCAACCGCTGCTACTGCCGCCGCCGCTAGAGCCACCCCTGCAATTGCACCTGCCGAGGTTCCCACCATCGTGAATGTTGAAGGTCCACCAGGGATTGTGGTCGCTGCAAGACCAATCCATAAGTTGGTGGAGCAATTCTTGAGACTGAACCCACTATTGTTCACCGAGACAGGAGATCCTGAAGCTGCTGCTTTATGGGTTCTAAAGTTGGAAAAAGCGTTTGCATTGATGATGTGCAACGAGACCGAGAAAGTAGTCTTAGCAACTTACCAGCTGGAGGGAGTTGCGAATACTTAGTGAATGACTACTCGAGAAACGATCTTTCCAAAAGGCGTCGTAAGAGTGGAATACCTTCCTCGAAGCCTTCAATGATAAGTACTTCTCCGAGACCACTAGGGAGGTGAAGATGGCCAAATTTCAACGTCTTCACCAGGGTTCCCTAACTATTGATGAGTATGAGGCGAGGTTCGCTGAACTTTCGCGATATGCCCCAGAGCTAATAGAAAACCCAGTAAACTAAGTGAGAAGGTTTAAGGACAAGTTCAGACCAGACATGAGGAGTATACTTGTCTCCCTAGATCTGAGTACTTACAATGACATATATCGGAGAGCCCATAAAATTGAGAAGGATCAGAACGATAGAGCTACCTCATCTGGATCGAGGTTTAGCTCTCATCGAGAAAGTATTTGCTAGGGAAAAAGACCCATGCTTGAAGGTAAATCCCATGCTCCACCCTTCAAGAGAAGTGGGTTCAGTAGACCAATGCCCAATAATATGGGTATGTGTCGCATGTGTGGAAGGTGACACTGGTCAGCTCAGTGCCCCGCAAGGACGGGAGCATGTTATGAATGTGGCCAATAGGGTCACATCGCAAGGAATTATCCGAGGAAGCAAAGAGGGCAACCTCAGTTGCCACCGCCACCACCGAGGGGACAGACAAAAGGGTATGCCCCTTAGAATGTGCCACAGGGAGGACAGTTGAGACCTCTAGCTCAGGGCACCATGTATGCTATTACACTGGGTCAGGCGAAAGTTGCGCCTAACGTGATAACAGGTATGATTACACTCAACAACCATCTTGCTTATGCTTTGTTTGATCTTGGAGCAACCCACTCATTTATTGCCAAGCAATGTGTTAAGTTGATAGGAGTCAGTCCTATATTATTAGAGTCGACAATGTGCATATCTACACCCTTGAAAGATAAAGTTATTGCTGCTTTAGGATGTTCGGGGTGCAAGTTAGTGATTGGTGAGCGAGCGGGGAAAATAGATCTATTAGTCCTAGCCATGTATGACTTTGATTTAATAATTGGCATGGATTGGCTCACCAAGCAAAGAGCTAAAATGGATTGTTATCGCAAAGCGATTCAGTTTGACCCGATAGAGGGTGAGAGCTTCGAGTTTGTAGGAAGTCAAGGAGGACCCTCGATTGTCCTGATCTCGTCGCAAGAGACATCTCGTTTGTTAAATGAGGGTTGTCAAGGGTACTTAGCAACTGTCTTGGATACGACAGTAGAGGAACTGAAAATAGAAGACATTTCAGTTGTGCAAGAATTTCTAGATGTCTTTCCAAAAGAATTGCCAGGATTACCACTAGAAAGAGAAATTGAGTTCGTGATCAAACTAGCTCCAGGGACAAAGCCGATCTCCAAAGCTCCTTACAGGATGGCGTTATATGAATTGAAAGAAGTAAAGGTGCAGCTGCAAGAATTATTGGACAAGAGATTTATTCATCCTAGTGCATTACCTTGGGGAGCACCAGTTCTACTTGTAAAGAAGAAAGACGGTTCGTTGCGCCTATGCATTGACTATCGACAACTCAACCAGGTAACTATTAAGAACAAGTATCCCCTCCCAAGGATCAATGATCTATTCGATCAGTTGCAAGGAGCATCAATATTCTCGAAGATTGATTTAAGGATGGGATATCATCAGCTGAGAATTAGGAAGGAGGACATTCCTAAGTCAGCATTTCGTACTTGGTATGGCCACTATGAGTTCACAATGATGCCATTCGGGTTGACGAATACTCCAGCTGCTTTTATGGATTTGATGAATAGAGTATTTAAGGAATATCTGGATCATTTTGTGATTGTGTTCATTGATGATATCCTAATATACTTGAGAAGTGACGAAAAGCACGAGAATCATCTGAGATTAGTGCTGCAAAAGTTGAGAGTCCATTAGTTGTATGCTAAGTTTAGCAAATGCGAGATTTGGTTGGCTCTTGTTGTTTTCTTAGGGCATGTAATCTCAAGAGAAGGAATCTCCATAGACCCGAGCAAGATAGAAGCTGTGACCAATTGGCCAAGACCGACATCAGTGACAGAAATCAGAAGTTTTTTGGGTTTGGCAGGTTATTACAGACGATTTGTGGGAGGTTTCTCATCGTTAGCATCACCTTGACAAAACTCTTGAAGAAAGAGGAGAAATTTGTATAGTCAGACAAGTGCAAGCGTAGTTTTCAAGAGCTAAAGGAAAAGTTGACTACCACACCTATGCTGACAATTCCATCAGGTCTTGGAGGATTCGAGATCTACAGTGATGCGTCATTCAAGGGACCGGGTTGCGTGTTGATGCAACATGGTAGGGTTGTTGCATACGCTTCTCGCCAGTTGAGGCCTCATGAACAAAACTATCCGACGCATGACTTAGAGCTCGCAGCGATTATCTTTGCCCGAAGATTTGGAGACACTATATGTGCGAAGAAAAATTTCAAATCTTCACGGACCATCAGAGTCTTAAGTACCTATTCTCTTAGAAGGAGTTGAACATGAGACAACGCCGGTGGATGGAATTAATGAAAGACTATGACTGTGATATTCTATATCACCCAGGAAAGGCGAACAAGGTCGCCGATGCTTTGAGTCGAAAGTCTTCAGTAGCCCACATACTAATTAAGGAGTGGAACTTAATCGAGAAAGCTAGGGATTTGGTATTCAAGTTTGAGGTAGGCAACCTGTCGAGTCTCATGGCCACCCTCATAATTGAACCAGATGTCCAGGTCAGAATCAAACAACTTCAACCGATAGATCCAGACGTATAGAAAATTCTTCAGGAGGACACTGAGAAAAGAAATGCTGATTTTCAGATTTCCGAAGACAGAATTTTAAGGTTCCAAGGACGTTTGGTTGTACCTAATGATGTAGAGCTTAGAGAAGATATTTTATCTGAAGCACATCGTAGCAGTTACAGCATTCATCATGGAAGCACTAAAATGTATCAGAATCTACGCCAACACAATTGGTGGTCAAGTATGAAGGCGGATGTCGCCAAGCATGTCGCCAAGTGTTTGATGTGTCAGCAAGTAAAAGCCCAGCATTGCAAGCCGAGAGGACTTCTGCAGCCTCTCGCGATCCCAGAATGGAAATGGGAGCATATCACGATGGACTTCGTGATTGGACTATCAAGGAGTCAGTGAGGAAATGATTCGATTTGGGTGGTAGCTGATCGACTAACAAAGTTGGCACACTTCATTGCAATTCGAAAAGACCTTAGTCTGGATAGACACGCAGACTTGTACGTGCGATAGATGGTTCGAATGCATGGAATGCTGGTTACGATAACCTTAGATAGAGACTCGAGGTTTACTGCTGCTTTTTGGAAAAGCTTGCAAAGTGCTTTAGGTACAAAGCTTCGATACAGTACGGCATATCATCCTCAGACGGATGGCCAATCTAGGAGGACAATTCAGACCCTCGAGGACATGCTGAGAGCTTGTTTGATAGACTTCAAAGGAAGCTGGGAAGATCAGCTTCACCTAGTAGAATTCGCCTACAACAAGAGTTATCAGCAGAGCATTCAGATGGCTCCATTTGAAGTGTTATATGGTAGAGTATGCAGAACAACAGTATGTTGGGATGAAGTTGGTGAAAGGAAGATAATAGGCCCAGAGTTGGTTCAATAGTCAGTGGATGCCGTGGCAGTAATCAGAGGCAAATTAAAGACCACGCGGAGTAAACAGAAAAGTTACGTAGACAAGCACCGGAGATCTTTGGAATTCCAAGTTGGTGATCACGTTTTTCTAAAGGTGTCACAAATGAGGGGAACTCCGCGCTTTGGAAAGAAAGGAAAACTGAGTTCGAGGCACGTAGTTCCGTTTGACATTCTTGAGAGAATCGGGACCTTAGCATATCGTCTTGCATTGCTGTCAAGATTGACGCAAGTGCATGACGTCTTCCACGTGTCGATGTTAATGAAGTACGAGCCTGACCCGAATCACGTGCTCAATTTTGAAGAATTGCACGTGGATGACCGTGTGTCAAACGTGGAAAGCCTGGTCTAGATTGTGGATAGAAAAGAGCAAATACTGCGTACAAAGACCATTCCGTTGGTTAAAGTGGTCTAGCAACACCACGGTACAAAAGGAGCAACATGGGAGATTGAAGAGTCGATGAGAGAATTGTACCCCAACCTTTTTTGCTCAAGTTTGTAAGGTTTAAATTTCGAGGACAAAATTTTTATAAACGGGGAAGAGTTGTGACATCCAGATTTTTCAACCCTGTCTTCTACTAAATGAATCGGGCATTTCATTGACGCGCCTATAGGGCTATTCTCAGAACTGGTCATTCTTGAAATAACTAGACTATTTGGGGAAATTATTAAAGAATTTTAACTCAATAGACTTGAGAACTCGATCAGGAATCGGTTTCTCGACCATGTCCATCTTTAGAGGCCATTACGGCACAGTTAAAAATCGATTTGAAATCAGAGATAGATTGGATCGACAGAGATGTGTGGCTAATCGTGGATGACACCACTAAATTGGGAAATTCTTGTCGACCGACACTAGACTGATTTTCTTATTGTTTTGGTACCTTGTGTCCGTATTTGGATCTTCGAGATTTTCACGACAACTGAGAGTCGCCAATGAGTCGAGTGGGTTCATACTGGCTCGAAGAAAATCGACCACGGGTCATTTGCAATTAAAATTTCTGAAAGTTACCCGGTAGCCTAGGTCATGCAAAAAACGTGCCAAGTGAAATTAACTGTGAATTCAAGTTCGATTTTAGAAATTGAAGATTCTGTCATGTCACAATAAATTCTAGGACCTGTGACTCAGTTTCAGAAGATTTTTCTAACAATCGAGACTTTTTGGGAAAAAGTCGTCGTCGGGTCGTTTTTGTGCAGAAAAAGCAAAGTGTGGTTTTTGATGGCAAAATTTGAAAGCATGATGGATATGCGGGTGAGGAAAAATGCCGAGATGGTCGATGGATGACCAATGGAATTTATTGAGGCCAATTGAGACTCAATCAAATGAGTGTGATGATCCAATTGGAAGAGATGGCTTGCAAATTCGTAACTCACCTCCCCCTAGCCCAAAATTGACCAATTGAGAAGTTGTGAGGGGTGTTGGTGTGGCATAATGAAGGCCAAGGGATAATACTTGGCCTAGAGTGAGTGTGGCAGATTTTTTGTGGAAAGATCAAGCTAAGGGGACCCTCCATTCTCTCTTTCTCTCCAACCCGTGCGTGACCAGCAAAAGAGAGCAGATGCAGCGAAACTTCAAGTCCAGTGAGCGTCCATCTTCTCTGCAATTCCACCAAAGACTCAACCCCATGATCCTTCTCTCTCCCTTCGCCGTTTGCCCCCTCTCGCGCAGCCATCTCACCCTTGCTCCACCATCTTTTGCTTTCTTGGTCAACTTTAGTGAAATTCTTCAAGCGAAGTCCCCAGGTGTTGACTGAAGCTGCTGTGGTTTGTCTAGCTCCACTCGGTCGAGACAACTCACGATAGAAGTTGCTACAACATTGACACTTGCCTCCATGTGTCCTTAATCCAGCGAGCTTGGGTCAATAAACGATGAAGCTCTCCCCATTGTTGACTCCCCGTCGCCGCACGTTCATCAGCCCACGCCGCCTCAGCATCAACAACTTCGCTGCTTTGTTCTGCTCAGCGTTCACGCCCACAATTCCATCGAAGTTGCTTCGTGTCTTCGTCCAGCCACACTCGGTGAAACCCCCCCAGCACTAAAGACCCTGCAGCAGCTTCCACGTGACACCTGTTACTCCGCTCCTTCCCTCTCTCCTACCAGCACAAGCCATGATCACCCGCCCCTCTCCGCCACAGAAGCCACGCACGAAGCCTCCACCAAACTGCTACTTCTTTCATTCACACCTTCAGCCCATCTTCGCTCCTGGGAAGCTCGGCCCAAATCGTAGCAAGCTTCAACCATTTGAAGTCATGGGCTTCACCAGTAGAAGCCCATGAAAATTTAAAGCCCGTTCATCCCTCAATTCGGCTAAGACTCAGTCCAGAAGCCCACAAGATCAGGCCTAGTTTCGAAGCCCAAGAAACTTCAGTAGTCCAGCCCGTGATGAAGGCCCAACCGCAGCCAAGTCCAAGCCCAGTAACTTTTGTGGGCTTGCAAGGCTTTTAGGCCCGGCCCGACTGTCTGCCGACGCCGCCGAAAATTTGGATTTCGGACCGCCATCGCATCGTCATCGCAATGTCTCGGTCCCCGCTTTTAATCAAGTGAGTGTTGCTCACTAATGCTTTGTTAGTTTGCTAATTATAATTAAGGGTTGATTAGATTCAATTAAGGGCAATTAGATGATTAGATTAGTTTAAAACAATTAAATTGGTGACTTAATGATGCATGTTAGGTGGTTAGACTTAGTCATTAGCAAGGAAGAGCTTATAATATTTATTGAATGCATCTCGGGATTTTTCCCAACCCGTCTTGGGCTCCAATCAGGCAATACGGGCCTAAATTGGATTTTTAGTATTTATTTATTAATTTTCGAAATTTAATAATTAATTATTTATTTTCGGAAATTAGGTTGGGATAGCCAACGATCAAAATTTTATGTTGATTGTCGTGGTGTGCAACCTGTTTATTTATTTGAGCTCTACGTTGTATTGAATTGAATTATTTGTGATATTTCAAGAATTTATTCTAAATTAATTGGAAATTGAGTGATTGATTGGTGGATGGTCGAGTATAATTATTTAGCGCCAATAATACTTTGATGGACTAAAGTAGAGAGAATGGCAAGGTTGAAATGGGAATACTCTTGGCCGAGACCAATCAGGTAAGATGGTATGGACCAACGTGGTTCGGTGATTGAGACATCACTGGTAAAAACGGCGCCTTAAAGAACGCACGTTACGGTCTAATACATACTTTAGTATAGATATACGTGGTTCAATGATTAAGGATATCACTGGTGAAAATGGCGCCTTAAAGAACGCACGAGTGCTATCTATTACGTACATCGCCTTGACATATAGACATATGTGGTTCGGTGATCGAAGACATCACTGGTGAAAACGGCGCCTTAAAGAACGCACGACTGTTGTCTATTGCCTACGTCATCTTGGCGGAAATGACACCTGAGAGCATAAATGTGGCTCTGTGACTAAGTGCGCTATTGGAGATTTTATAGTGAGGAATGAAATGACTTAGAGATGGTCCGACTGACATGTAATCGACCAAGTCAATTGATCAATGTTTTGATCCGATGTCATGAATTGATTGAATGTTTGATGTGATATATGAGGCATCTGTGTATAACCTTGAATTGCAGGTTGGCACTGAGGCCAAGGTAAGTCTTCTGACTCGTGTTGTGCTTAGACAACCATATGGCGTATTGGTTTACTAATCGAGTCTTAGGAGGTAGAACTCGCTAAGACATAGTCTCATTGGTTATTGAATAACCATTTCAGGTCCATAGAGGGACCGGAGGAGGATTACCTGTTGGATGACCCTAACGACAAACCAGCAAAAGATGAAGAGCTTGAAGAAAAAAAGTTTAGTGAAGAAGAGTCTGAGGAGGATCCAGATGATGATCCCGAGTATGACCCGGATGAGGATTGAGATTCCATCCCTTTTGTGAACCTTGTTTTGGTGTAGATAAGCGTGAGACTAGAAAGTTGTGGATAGTATTGTAAAATATACTATGAGTTGTGCTGAGAATAAAAGTGTGGTTGTGAATTTCAAGATGAAAAATATAGCCTGCTTTTCTATCCTATTGTTTTATTGTCTGGGGATTTTAACTACTTCCACATGTGCATTATAAATGAAAGGGTTGGCGATACATAGTCCTAGGATATCACATTTTAAAATCGACCAAGTAGAAAGATGGGTGCATTCTCGAGGATCGGGGTGTGACAGAGCTTGCCTGGTTCATGGCGGATGACGATTGGGGAGCTGGCCTCCGAAGGTTCAGGCAACTTTGAGGAACCACTAGCGAACAAAATCCCTCTCTCTCTCTCTCTCTCTCTCTCTCTCTCTCTCTCTCTCTCTCTCTTCCCGAGTTTGTTTTTCTCTTAACTTTTAGCCAAGCAAGACCTCTCTACTCTCATTCGATGGTTCCCTCTCTCCGATGACTCTAGCAAACGAATTGGCCACCCTTTCGACCTCTCTCCGTTTCGTCTCTCTCTCTCTCTCTCTCTCTCTCTCTCTATGCTGGCTCGAGCTGCACTCTTTCCTCTCACGCTTCTCTGGTTTTCTTTTCGTTTCTCAGCCGAGCCAGCCCCCTTTCGCTCTTGCTTCCTCTCTCACTTTTAAGGCCAATTGGCAAGTGCGCATGGCTCCTGTCATTGCCGCCTGCCTGGTCGGCCTGACCTGGACCCGTGGATCACCCCATCACCTGCTCCCCTCCTGCTTTGGCTCTGTCGCTCCTTTCTCTCTTGAAGCATGAATGGCATAAAGGGGAAGAAGACCATCACGCGGGCGAGGCCTGCGAGAAAGGATGATGGGCCGGCCCGAGCGGAGGAAAAGAAAGGAGAGAAAGGGGTTGGGCTAGGCCTAGCCGGAAAAGAGATAGGGGTCCGGTTTACTCGACCCGGCCCGACTCCACCTATCTCTCTCTCTTAATAACAACCAATCTTCTAAGTCTTAAATCAATTTTCTTTCTTTCTTTCTTTCCTTTTGTATTTCCTATAAATTCTGTTACTATCAATAGATGCTTCTAATGTCTACATGCTATGCAATTTTAATTTTTTTTTTTTTGAGGTTTAAAAATTAGTCTCTAATTTATATGAAATTAAATCCTAAAAAGATGGCCTAAATTTAGGTCTCAAGAAAGTTATACTAAGGCCCTGTTTGGTTTTGCATTTGCAATGGCTTTTTGGGATTCTAAAGTCCCTTGGCCAAACACAAATGCATTTGGTTCGTTCTTTTACTCAACTTTGAGAAATACAATTGCATTTCCAAAGAGCTCCATTTAGCCTAAAGTAGGTCCGAGGTCCTTCGGGATGTTACATTCTTGGAATACAAGTCTTGATCCTTAGTTACCGTTCATCTTCTCTGAAGGCTGTAGCATGGAAAAGTTGATTGGAGGCCGACGATCGTTGGCCAAGGGGTCATGCATGTTGGTAACCGTTGCCTAAGGGTCGACTGAACCTAAGGACCATCGCCTAGGGTCATGCGAATTGAAGCAACCATCGATGGAGATCGGCGACCTAAAACGAGGCCGTCCAATAGCTAGATCTCGCCTGAGGTCGCAAGACCTCAAGCGAGTCTACCAATGGTTGAACTCCCCAAAAAAAAAAACAAAAACAAAACATTTTTCTTAATTTAGTAAAAATCATTTATAAATGTAATTTTTACCGAATGGTATTAAGCCAAAATTGTTTCCCAATATACTATTAGAATTCATGAAATGCTATTTGTATTTCGAAAAATCTTTTACCCCAAAGGTATTTGTATTTTCCCTAAAACATTCCCCAAAACTGAACCAAACGGGGCCTAAAGATGAAATATTCTTGTGGAAAAACAAGTTTCTATTTTTTTAGAAATATGTGAACACAATTTTTGGGCAAAAATTTAGGTGTTGGCTAGAGATGTCTTGTGTGTGTCAAGGAGGGGAAATATTTTATATTTTATATGGATGGTTTGTGTGTCTCTCTGTACAGCTTGTGGACTTTTTGTTGGGAGATGTCTTGGATTAGATTTCAACCCTTTTATGATGACTTTTCTGATACTATGATTTTCACTTTTATCTCATACCCAAAATACTTTAATTCTATGCCTGAGATGACCGTTTAACGAGGAGTCTAATTCTATGATGGTTGAAAATGGAGCATATGCATGGTGTTCTATGAATGACATGAGCGTGCATCATTCTCTAATGAGATAGTGCCAAAGAGGCTCAAACTCATCCTCCTACCGATTCGTGTTCGATTGATTAAGAAGGAATTTGATCTCTCTCGAGGTAAGGTTCTTACACTTTGTTCAGATATGAGGGTTTAAAGCTCAAGTTCATATGCTTTAATATATTGTTGCTCTTTTGTGATTGTTGCTATTTGATGGTATGTTTGACTAAGATACTGATTGGTGGCTTAATGAGTAAGTCTCGGTTTGTTGGCCAATTTCATTTGGTAAATGGCTAAATCATGAAAAATGACAAGCGAGAAAAGTGTGCGGAGCCTGATTTGACCTTGCTGTGCTCTTCAATATTTTGGAAAAATCTATAAAGAATTAGGAAAACTAATCTTCAAAATATTTGTAGCTGAGATCCTTAGCTTTAAATTGATATGAAGATCATAAAATTTGAACATCATTTGAGTCATGAAAAGTCTGTCCGATATTTTTGAAGAAAAGAAGGGTTTGATCTGTGAAAACTGTTCCAACGTCGACCAAACTTGTTTTGCAATTTAAAAGTACTTAAGAGGCCTTTCTTGTGAAAACTTAAAAATTGAAAGTTGTAAAAGAAGTCCTGAATTGCAAGTTTCATAATTTTTTACTTAGATCTAGGTGGTCGATTTAAATAAATTCGAAGAAGGTAAGAACGGCCTTCAAAACTGTTCTAGAGCGAGTCCTTTGAAAAATCAGGCATTTCATTTCATCATAGTTGGAGGGATAATGTGCAGAAATTTAAAAAACAAAAATTGAAGAGCGCACTTTAAGTCAGCTTTTGTAAAATTTGGCATCATTTTCACTCTGTTTGTTATTTTTCTCGAAATTTACAAAAGTCGGGTAAGAACGGGGTCGAATCCTGATTGGTCAGGTTAAATTTACAAAAGTAGGGGAAAAATAGATAAGTTGCCATCTTGGGCAACTAATCGATTCCTTGATTTCTAAGGCTTATTAACCTATCATATTCTTAATCAACCGTGGCCATGATTAAAATGATGATTGATTAACTTTGAATTGGATTGGCAACACATGATTCGTCGGCAAATGATTTAAGAAAAGGGGGGATTAGACTTTAATTAGGTGCAAGTGAGTTACCCCACCGCTTTGTGAAATGCAAGTTGGGTTAATCATCACTTGGCATTAATTAAATAGTCCTTAGTTCTATGAGGTGGATGGGTGATCTAATTAAAATACCAAACTAAATCCAAACTTCTCAATTGTTAATTGATTGTGTCAGCTTGCTAATGCCTTGAGCTGAGTGATTGCATGATTGAACGTATGAATGAGATCCGCATTGGAGACCATTGGTGGTGATGAGAAGCCTAGGAGGTGGCAATCCATGGTGATTAAAATTAGTCTTATTAGCTTACCTAGCTTTAATTAGGCTTGTGTAGTTAATGAACTTAGGAATTAATAATCAAATTTGTTTAGACCTTAGTTAGTATAGTCTAGCTAGAAAATAAAAATCAATTAGATTTAGAAACATTTTCCCAATAAATGCTTAGCTTAGCCTAAATTAGCCTTGTCACCACTAATAAAATGAATAGAATTGAGGCTTGCCCTAATGTTGCTAAGTTTTTAGGGATTATGATTAGTTTCTAATGTTAAGCTTATTTGGGTTCATGTCCCAAGGCTTAGAACATGGCGATGTAATATTTTACCCAACTTGGTATTGAGTCAAGCTTACATGAATTCACGTTTTAGGGCTAATAACAAGGTGACGTAATAGTTTTTCCCAACTAATATCAGATTTTTATTTCTGCACTTTTACTTTGAGATTTCAATGATTGAATGTTCGATTCCTACATTTTAAATACATTGTTTGTCCTTTTTTCTTTCTAGACTGGTTAGGTTAACTTTTAGGGACATAATAAACTCCAAAGAGCATTGCATGAACAGTTAGTAAGACCATTAGGGATCACAATTGTTGAAAAAAACGTACGATCACTCACATGAATAATCCCACAAAGTTAACCTCAATCTAGGCTCCATTACGTCTCTCTCTCTCTCTCTCTCTCTCTCTCTGTGCTTGCTCAAGCTGCACTCTCTTCTCTCACACTTCTCTGGCTTTCTTTTCGTTTCTCAGCCAAGCTAGCCCCGTCACCTGCTCCCCTCCTGCTCTGGCTCTGTTGCTCTTCTTTCTCTCCTGAAGTGTGAATGGCGTGAAGGGGAAGAGGACCATCACGTGGGCTAGGCCTGCAAGAAAGGATGATGGGCTGCCCCGAGCAGAGGAAAAGAAAGGAGAGAAAAGGGGTTGGGCCAGGCCTAGTCGGAAAAGAGATAGGGGTCTGGTTTACTCGACCCAGCCCTGACTCCACCTCTCTTTATCTCTCTCTCTCTCAATAACAACCAATCTTCTAAGGGTGTGTTTGTTTCACTAAAAGTATTTTACCATAAAGTGTTTTCCCGATTTTTAGCCATTTGGTTCTTTAAAAAAGATTTGATCAATGGAAAATACTTTCTCGTCAACACAAATATTATGTATTACTTTAGGAAAACGAATTCCTTCTACTCAGAAGGTGACAACACTTTCCCTTTTCACCATTTTCTCTCTGACCTTTCACTTTTCCTCTCCAGACTCTCTTGTTTTTCTTAAGGTACGCTGTTCTCTCCCTTTGATCTTTCACTCATCTTTCTTCTTCAGCTCTTCTTCAACGACGCACATCTTCTTCGCCATTGAAGGTCTAGATCTTCTTCATCATTGAAGGTCTAGCACTTCTTCAACGACGCTCAACACGGTTCAGGTTCTTTCGCTTTTCTGAGGTACGCTGTCCGCTCTCCCTTCGCTTTTTCGCTCACCCTTCTTCTTCGGCTCTTCTTCACCGACGCTCATCTTCTTCACCATCACCGTCCCCTTCCCTTCCCCTGCCGATTTCTTCGAAATTCCGCGCGTCGTTCCGAGAATCGTCCCCTTCCCCTTGTTGAAATCTCTCTTCCGTCCCGAAGTCTCAATTTTTCTTCTTGTCTTCTCGTTCGAATCGAATCGATTCAGGGGTGGTATACCACAATGCAAGGGAAGTGCGACACTGCCCCTCCCGAGAATCTAGAGTCCCCGAGCCCGACCCGCGATTCCGCCGCCGGCCAGGGCGGTGGCGGTTTGGACGACGATTTGTGCCTCGACACGTCCAGGGAGAATCTGGAGTACCTGTTGCTGTCCCCGGCCTTGAACGGTTTCGCGGTGAAGGACCCATATTTGTATAAGAACGAGTTCAGTTTGCTCTTGAAGTGGGTTGAGGAGCTGCGAGGCTAAAGATTCTGAGTTCGCTCTCTCCTCAGTAACTGTCGCTCTTCTTCGTGCCACCTCTTCGATTCCAACCCACTTCATCTTTTGGTGGCAATCTGTTCTTGAGTCCTGGCGCTTTTTATGGGTGATCGGCTATGGAGATTGAGCTAATTCTAGATCCAAGAGTGATCTGTAATTGCCAAAAAAAAAAAAAAAAAAAACGATCATCACGATTTCCTTTTGAGCTTGACCTGATTTTTTCTTGGCCTTTTGGTTCCATCGCTTCTGCGATCACTATTCCTATTTGCTAATTCACTTGATGAATGCCGAAATGTAACCTGAAATCATGTCAATTTTCAAAGAAAAAAAAAAACGTGTACGAATTCAGGTTTCCTTTTCATTTTGCAGGTTCAAATTCTAGATTTACTAAACTAATCGAGAAAAATCCATTTATTAAGTAACATGGACTCAACAAATTATTTTGGAAGTAAGAGGCACACTAGTGTCAATTGTTAGGTCAAATGTCATTCAATCATTTTTCAAATGCAATCCAAACACTAGAAAATATTTTCAATCACATGTCACCAAACAAAGGAAAAATAATTGTTTTCCTGGAAAATGGTTTCCCTGAAAATATTTTCCAAAAACGTTACGTTTTTCGTGAAACAAACACACCCTAAGTCTTAATCAATTTTCTTTCTTTCTTTCTTTCCTTTTGTATTTTCTATCAATTTTGTTACTATTAATAGATGCTCCTAATGTCTATACGCTATGCAATTTTCATAATTTTTTTAGGTTTAAAAATTAGTCTCTAATTTCTATGCAATTAAATCCTAAAAAGATGGCTTAAATTTAGGTCTCAAGAAAGTTATACTAAGGCCCTGTTTGGTTAAGCATTTGCAATGGCTTTTTGGGATTCTAAAGTCCCCTGGCCAAACACAAATGCATTTGGTTTGTTCTTTTACTCAACTTTCGAGAAATACAATTGCATTTTCAAAGAGCTCCATTTAGCCTAAAGTAGGTCCGAGATCCTTCGGGAAGTTACATTCTTGGAATACAAGTCCTGATCCTTAGTTACTGTTCATCTTCTCTGAAGGAGACAGCACGGAAAAGTTGATTGGAGGCCGACAATCGTTGGCCAAGGGGTCATGCATGTTGGTAACCTTTGCCTAAAGGTCGACTGACCCTAGGAACCATCGCCTAGGGTCGACTGCTCTGAGAGGCAACGGCGGAGTCGAAGGTGAGAACAGCTGCTACCAGGAAAGCTCTTGGGGGAAGCGACAACTGGCGAGGCTTCTAGGGAGGCGGAGGTGGTGGACTCGCTGGAGAAAGAAGGAGGAGAAGTGACAACCGACCTTTTTTGACAGCAAACCTGAGGAGCAAGAAAAAGAAAATTCACCTTTTAAACTTTTCCATTTTGTGACCAGTCCATATCAAAGGCCACATGTCAACCTTTCAATGGAGCCACTTCAGCTCACATGCGCCACGTAGGACGATGACCTGGTGGTTAGCAACCACTCAATATTTTCTCCTTGTAGTGAGATCATGTGGGATGAAAAATGAATAAGACGAACTTAATACTCCAAGTTGAACAATTTAGTTGTTCAAAAGAATCCACATAAGTAGCCTTACTAGAAAGTAAGGCTGCTCAGTTAGGTTAGATAATCTTTTGTCCAAGCTTAATTAAAAAAAAAAAAAAGAATCTTTCCAAACTAAGAATGAGAGTTCATAAATTTTAAAAGAACCTTTAGTAAAATACAAATCTGGAAGATTTCACTTCAAAATAAAGAAATCCTTAAAAGCAATAAAATAATTCCAAAAATCGCGAGTTTAAAGAATGGATCATCAATGACAAGAAATTTGAGAAAACACATCTCATAGAGTTAGCCAAAACACAATCTTTATGCTTAGAAATAAAAGAACCTAAAATAACAAGTAGCAAGGCCCTCATATCAATTATTGAGGCTCACAATACAATTTAAAGTGGGTAAAGAGGTAGAATGAGAAACTATGAAGGACTTTTGTCGAGTATAACAAATTAAACTTCACCAGTATTGGAAATAGTTTGACATAATCAGAAATGGTGATTATAAATAGATACATTACAAGGAGTAGTTATGATAATAAAGAGATAAATGTTAGCACATTAAAACTTATTTTCCCTCTTTTCACTTCTGCCCCCATCCCCATCCCCATCCCCATCCCTATCCCCTTCTCCCTTTTTCCCCCCTTCCCCCCAAAACCAATCTCTCTCTCTCTCTTCCTTAGGTTGGGGCTCACTGCCCTTCGGTTGGGGCTCACAACGTTGAGCCTCAAGCTGCAAGCTCAGATCCAACGACGATTGTGGCAGATGTATCAACCATAAGCTCCTTCGCTTCGTCAATAGAGGGAGTGACGGCCAAAAAAGACGTGCTATCTATCGGAAACGACTCGTGAGGCTAAATGGCGTGACAGTTGGAGAGATGTGGCTCACTGGCCTCTGGTTGGGGGCTCACAACATTGAGCCTCAAGCTGCAAGCTCAGATCCAACGATGATTGTGGCGGTTGCATCAACCATAAGCTCCTTCGCCTCGTCAATAGAGGGAGCGACGGCCAAAAAAGACGTGCTATCTATCAGAAATGACTCGTGAGGCTGAATGGCGTGACAGTTGGAGAGATGTGGCTCACTGGCCTTCGGTTGGGGCTCACAACGTTGAGCCTCAAGTTGCAAACTCAGATCCAACGACGATTGTGGCAGTCGCATCAACCATAAGCTCCTTCACCTCGTTAATAGAGGGAGCGGCGGCCAAAAAAGACGTGCTATCTATTGGAAACGACTCGGGAGGCTGAATGGCGTGACAGTTGGAGAGATGTGAGTGCAAGTTGGCAACAGAGATGGAGTGCAATGAATGAGGTGGATGGGAATTAATGTTCATGTTTAGAATTTTCGGTGTGAATTCCAGAAAACAAATGAGTGGTTCTAATAATTTTTAAGTGTAAAGGATTTCAACCCAGTATGAACGGAGTTAAATATAATTTGGTATCAGTCACATTCACAAAGGTAGAGAGTACACGAAATGCTCATCAAGTTTTTTTTTTTTTTTTTTTTTTTTTGAAAATTGCTCATCAAGTTGACATACAAACTTTTATGAGTAGTACGATAACAGGTTTGGCACAAGAGGAGCCATCAAATTTGACCGTAAAAAAGTTAACATATATATAAATTTAAATATATCCTAAAACTGTTTTGTTTGGACTTTGGGACATAACATACTTAGGGCATTCTCTCCTAAATACGAAAGAAAAAACTACACTAAAAAATTAGATGGCCCTTCAAGTGAAGAGTGTAGACTCCACCACATCTCTTAAGGAGTATTTGAGGAATTGATAGGTTGGTATAGTAGCTGTCCGCGTCAGTGAAAGTGGAGAGATTGGTGAAACATCCATTGCAAGATTAACTTGTGTTTCGCATAGTATTTCTCAATTTGGAGTACAAGATGAGTTTAATGCCTACATAATTTGGTACCAGTCACATTCAAAAAGGGGGACAGTGCAAGAAATGCCCATCAAGTTTTTCCTTTTTCGAAAAATGCTTATCAAGTTGGCATACAAACTTTTATGAGTTGTACGATAAGAGGCTTGGCACAGGATGAGCCATCAAATTTGACGATACAAATAAATGTAGCATATATGTACATATACATACACACACTCCCTCCTTTTTCTTTCCCCCGCTCTAAGAATTCAAGGTTGTCGCACTTAAAACAAGAATATAAATCGATGTGGGCATGTCTAAACAAATTTATTTATAATCATTATCTCCCATCAGTCTGATTCTCCAATTCCTTACCTCTTTATGCGGAAATCAAATCTATCTACTTTCCTTTTTACCTGAAACCACTTAAATCGATTCAATCAAATGTGTACTGGCATTTCTAAGCTAAACCGATATGTCGATTGTTCCAAAGTTGGAACCATTAAAGCAAAAAGAAGTGCTTATCTATCACCTTCCAAAGTTGAGATAAATGCATAACTAATCCACGACATTTTGCCATTGATTGATCTAGTTCTTAACATCTTATTTTGATTAATTGAGTCCTTAATGTTTGAAAAACGCCGTAATCAATTTCTGAATTTTCTATTTACGGGTTTTGCGAGTCTTAAATGCTAGAAATCCTTTACGTCTCTCACATGGTCTTTCTCTAATGTTGCCTAGCCATGGACCGTAGAATTATACGTTGTTTTCAACGTTCGAAATCTATTATGAGACTCGATTGAACATCTTTTTGCAAAATATTAAAGGCTCAATCCATCAAAAAAATATTTCAGGCATGAATTGACCAATGGCCAAAAGTTAAGAGCCCATTTTGGCTGCGTTTGGTTCAAAGCATTTCCAAGGGACTTTCAAGTTGGAAAATGTTGGACTGTTTGGTTCAACTTTGAAGCCGGCTTTTAGCTTTCAACTTGCCTTCAAAATGCTGAAAGGCCAAAACTAATAGGGACTAGCTTTGGGCGGAATGCTAAAATTATTTTTTCCCTTCCAAAACTACCCTCACTAATTCTTCATATTTCCGATTTTGCCCTTGATTTTTTTTTTTAATTGAAAAAGGAAGTAGCCCTTCACCGTACTAGCGAATGGCTACGACCGGTGGCGATCGTCGGCCGAGGTCGCCCGACCTCGGCGACCTCCGGCAAGGGTTGCGCAACCCAGCCGAGGGCTGTCGAAGGTCGCTCGACCTCGGGGAGGGTCGCTCAACCCAAGGGCTGCGCGACCTAGGCGACCGCGGCCCGGGTCTCACGAGGGTCATGCGACGGCGGTCGGAGTCACGCGACCCTCGCGAGACCCGGGCGAGGGCCGCCCGCAGCCACAAGACCTAGGCGGCGGTCGCCTAGGTTGCGCGGCCCCGGGTCAAATGACCCTCGCCGAGGGTTGCCCGAGGTCGGGCGACCTCTAGTGGCCCTCGGCTGGGTCGTGCGACCCTCGCCGAAGGTCGCCCAACCTCGGGCGACCTAGCCGACGGCCGCCGACGCCGATCTCGGCTCGTCGGCGGCCGTAGCCCTTCGAGGTCCGGCAAATGGTTTAGTTCAATTTTCAAAAGAAAAAGAAAAAGAAAAAAGATATATATACATATATTATATCCATCAAAGCCTATTGCGAAAGTTTCTTTTACCAAACGCACTTTCAACTCAAAGTCCATTTGCAAGATTTTTGTACCAAACACAATTGTATTTCCCAAAGTAGCTTTGGGCTTTTAGCATTTGCATTGGACTCAAAGCCCCTTGCAAATGCTAAACCAAATGAAGCGAAAGTATACTTTTCCTTAGAGGAGCATGATTTTATGATAGGATTGGGAATTGGATAATTGGACTAATGAGAACTAGTCTGGTTTCGGATTCTAAGGAGACTTGGTCCAATTCCTAGTTTCTCAGGAATATGGGAGAGCCGAACCAAGAACTTAAGTAGTATTGACACCGGCACACAACATGCCACACGAAATAACATGACATATCGACACGTCATTTCTAAAAAAACAGATAATTCTGACACGTTGTAAAACATTATATATTAAATATATTTTTATATATACATAATAATTTATCATTTTTATGATTATTTCGATGAAATTAATTTGATTCAAATTCACAAATAAATAAATAATAATAAAAATCTAGAATGAATTTTGTACTAAAAACATTAATCCATCATTTATTGATATCATTCGTTGTTTCAATTTAACAAATTCAACTCCATTCCAATAATCCATAATACTTGGAAAGAAAACAAAAATAAGTAATTCATATTCTGGACTTGCTTGTCAGGCGTATTGGAAGAGGAGAAAAACTTGAAAAGTGAATTGTGTATTATAGGAAATGAGAATAGGAAGAAAAAGAAGAAGAGAAGATTAGTTTTTTTCTCCCCATTTATTATTTTTATTATTATTTTTTATTTTTTCATATATAATACATTTTGACCCCTTATTTATTTAAAATTTTTAAAATTGATTTTGTATATTGGAATCACATGTCGGAAACTCGCATGTCAAAGGAGTGTCGAGAAAGTTGACCAAGTATCGAATTTTCCGACACATATTGACCAAGTATTGGAGAGTGTCTGAAAGTGTTAGACATGTATCAAAATGTCCAACACAACATGAAGGTGAAAAGTGTATCTTAACTGGGAACCTAGAAAACCCTAATATAGAAATTGACTTATACATTTTGGATTAAACCCCTAATTTTCCTATTCAAGAGCGACTCCTTGGCTTTCTTCCTTTCTGAGAAAATTTCTTCCTCTTGAAAGTCTTGCTCTTCATTGCTATCACCACCACCAGCCGTGGGGAGGCACAGGTGATGAGCTCCACTAGCAACAAGCTCTTGCGCGGTTTGTACATCCTTAAGTGACCTAGGACAATAGGGGGAAGAGGATGAAAGCGGTCGTTGTAGCGTCAGTCACAAGGCCTAGTTCCCTGAAGACTTTAGGATCATCGACTTAGGATGCGTTTGTAAATCATTTTATTTTTTAGATTAATTTCTACTTAAAAATGATTCAATTTTATTTTGCTCCCTAAACGAGTATATAAGCATTTTAAGGTATTTGATAATTGCTCAAAATTATTATTCTCAGAATACGAATGTATTTGGTATGTTCCCTAAATTTTTTGTAGCATAGAATTTTTAAAAATTTTCAAATAATTTTACTATATTTGTCTCTCTCTTTTTTTTTTTTTTTCTTTTTTCATCCATTTTCTTCTTCTCTAGCTGGTTGCCAGCCATAGCAATGGCTAATGACTATCTGGGCATGGTCCAACAATCTCATTGGAGACTCTCCAGGTTAGGACAAGGTTCAGCAAGCTCACTAGAGCCTTGCCAGGGTTGTTGGGTGAGCTCGCTTGACCACTGACAAGGCTGAGTCTTGCGATAGTTGACGGTGGGGCCTGGTGAGGTTTTAGCAAGCTCGTCGGCCCTCACCCAATTGGTCGTCGAGCCACGGTAACGAGGAAGAAGAAGAGCAAATAAAAGAAAAGGAAAAAAAGAAGAAGAAATTTGGCTTGATTTTGTAATTATATTTAAGAATAGATAAGTAACTTTTTTGTATCTTTTTATTTTGTTCCAAATTCATTTATGAGAATAAAAAAGTTATCAAACAGATTTTTATTTTTTATTTAGAAAAACAAAAAAATAGATACTATTTAATCAGTTAATAAATAGACCCCTACTAATCGATTCGGATAAATATTTGTTGGTGATGGTTTTAATTAATATGATGGGCTTAAGTTGGCCCGTCCGCCCACGATGGGCCTAAAAGCCGGCCCACAAGTTTAGGGCCCATGGATGGAGGATACGTTGAAGAGTTGTAACTTTTGGGGGAACGTCTTTTACGCGAAGGGACACGTCCCTTGGAGATGACGTATTTAAGGAAATAAAGAGAGGGAGGAACGCACCTTTTGACATAACGTACGTTCCCCTCTCTCTCTCCTTCCAAAAGAAGAACAGTAAGATACTCTCTTCCTTTCAAAGGCGAATTGACATCATCAGATCGAAAGGGATCAGTTTTTCTTCCTCAAATTAGCGTTGGCGTTTAGTCTGTGGATACAAGGTACGCTCGAACTCGTGGTGTGCCTTTGATCGGTGATACATGTGATTTTAACCAGGTTCGTCTTCCGCATTAGTTTTAGGGATTCGATTTAGTGTCGAATCCAGATTTAGGGTATAAGCAATACCCAACAGTTGGGAAAAGTTGATTGAATTTTTGGCTTAAAGCAATTCTCCATCCGCTGCTTCATCTTTAGGATATTAACTATATAATCACTCCACGTGTTTAGCGAATTGTCCGAATGTTGGTGTAACGATAGAGCTATGCTGCCGTGTGTGGTATTCTTGTGGCTGTGTATGAGCCATGTGGCTTTCTCGTTTTGTGCTCTCTCCACTCAAGGCTCTGTATTTTTTCGGTTTACTTTAATTGGATTTTTTTTCTTTTACGAATCTAGGTCATCGTAATCATCGAGTTCCGACCGGCACTGATGTGACCGGCGCCAGCGTCCCTCCTGCCAAAAATTATTACGCATTGGCTCAAGCGTTGCATGTCAAACCGGTGACGACGTGGCTACATGCTGATCAGACCCGCTGTTTCCCCAGTTTTCACAATTCAATGCCTCCCAACCAAAACTAACCAAATTAGTTGTCCGTCGGAGTAGTTGATTTCTCTTTAATACAATGTTCAAGCACAACCCAATTACAAAGCATAAATCCTATAAAGGGTAAGGGTCACCTGTCACCAACGCATTTACTACCCCCATCAACCAGTCAATGCCATCGAAACTAAGGCAACCATCGAAACCCCTAATGGTCTAACAAACTGTATACTTAGGGTCCATCTTTTTGTAGAAAATATTTTCTCGAAAAATATTTTCTTCATTTTTCAGCAATTAATTCGCTTAAAAGAATGAGTCAACGAAAAATATTTTTTTATTAAAGCTTAAATTTAGAAAAATAATATTCTCTTTAAAAGAACCGAAAAATATTTTCTAAAATATAACTAGTTATTGGCATTTGAACTAGAAATTCTACATTTGGACACAAAATTACCAACGTTGGTTCTCGGGTCCAAGCATTCAAAACCAAGTTTCTTGTGGATGGGCATGGGCCCTCAACACTCACATCCGATTCTAGTGAGGCTAGGCTCAAACCCTTGATGCCGATACCTCATGCTCCGATACCCGAACTTGGGTTTATAAAGGCTATGTTCATGTCTCCAACGCTTGAGTTCTAGTCCTAACCTTTAGGCTCAGGTCCATAGCAATGTTTATTCTTATAATTTTTTTTTAATACAAATTGAATTTTAAATTGTTTTTATTTTTAAATAATAAAATTATTATTTTTTAAAAATTTTCTTTTCTTCTCTGTCTTCTTTCTTTTCTTTTTTCTTTATTTTCCTTCCTCCTTCTTCCTTTTGTTGGTCATGTGCCTCGGTGACGGCCAACAGCCCAACGATTGGCCAAGACACGACTAGTGAGCTCGAGGCTTAATCAATTCAGGATAGCCCAAGCTTTGCCAAGACCAGCAGGCTCGAGCCTCACCAGATCCAGGTGAGTTCAAGCTTTGCTGAGGTGGGCGAGCTTGTGGATCGGTTGATCATGGTGAGCTTGCAACTTACCAAATCCAGGCAAGCTCGCACCTCAACCTCACCTCAACCTCACACGCCTCGTGACGTGGCCCTCGAACTCGTACCGCGACCTAGCTCTCGAGCTTGCCTTAACCTCGAGCTTTGAACTCGAGCTTGGGCCTTGCCATATTTGATGAGCTCGAGCTCGCCTATGGCCATCTCCAGCCAATCGCAGTGGAGCAAGGAGGAAAAAGAAAAGAAAATAAAATAAAATAAAATAAAATAAAAAATAATTAGAAACTCAACTCTTTTAAAAATAATTTTTTTAAATTTTTTTAAAAAAATTGGTTGAGATGAAGTCATGAGATTGAAATCATTTTCCAATAACATCCAGATATTTGAAAATGTTTCCGATCATACATTACCAAAAAAAAAAAAAATAACCGTTTTCTTGGAAAATGTTTTGGAAATTTTCATTTATCATTGAATTTTCTGTGAAATAAACACACCTAGTATATATCTAGGTATAAGCACATCTTGGTGCAATCAAAATAAAAAGGAACTCCAAATCGTAGTGGCGGAAGGTGATCTATCCTACAAGACTTAAAAATAAGTGATAAGCTAAAAAATAGGTGGTGAGCCGAACTTATTAAGTGAAATCTCTGAGTCTAAGGTAGGAGATTATCATATTACTCAACCTAGTATATATACAAACAACGTGAGTCGAAGGCAATAACCATGCATGACAAATGCATAAACAAATGTTTTTTTTTTTTTTTTAAATCATGACATGCCAATGAAAACCATTAAAAATATGCAAGTTCATTCACTCAAAAACAAGCAAATGACATGTTATTTTATCATACACTAGCATCACCTAGTAGCTCACAATTATACATAAGTAATGTGTATTCCCCACTAGTCATGAAGCTCACCAGTATACATAAACAAGTTCATATTTGTCATTATAAGTATGAACTCATCTATATATATATATATATATTAGATATCTTCATCAGAAAATGTTTTCGACCATACATTACCAAAAAATAAAATAAAAAAATAACCGTTTTCTTGGAAAATGTTTTGGAAATTTTCGTTTATTATTGAATTTTCCGTGAAATAAACACATTTAGTATATATTCAAGTATAAGCACATCTTGGTACAATCAAAATAAAAAGGAACTCCAAATCATAGTGGCGGAAGGTGATCTATCCTACAAGACTAAAAAATAACTGATGAGCTAAAAAATAGGTGGTGAGCCGAAACTTATTAAATGAAATCTCTAAGTCTAAGGTAAGAGATTATCATATTACTCAAGCTAGTATATATACAAACAACATGAGTCCAAGGCAATAACCATGCATGACAAATGCATAAACAAGTGTTTTTTTTTTTTTTTTAATCATGACATGCCGATGAAAACCATTAAAAATATGCAAGTTCATTCACTCAAAAACAAGCAAATGACATATTATTTTATGATACACCGACATCACCTAGTAGCTCACAATTATACATAAGTAATGTGTATTCCCCACAGGTCATGAAGCTCACCAGTATACATAAACAAGTTCATATTTGTCATTATAAGTATTAACTTACCTATATATATTAGATATCTTCATTAGAAAATATTTTCGATCACACATTACCAAAAAAATAAAATAAAAAATAACCATTTTCTTGGAAAATGTCTTGGAAATTTTCATTTATCATTGAATTTTCCGCGAAATAAACATACCTAGTATATATTCGGGTATAAGCACATCTTGGTACAATTAAAATAAAATGGAACTCCAAATCGTACTGGCAGAAGGTGATCTATCCTACAAGACTAAAAAAATAAGTGATGAGCTAAAAAATAGGTGGTGAGCCGAAACTTATTAAATGAAATCTCTGAGTCTAAGGTAGGAGATTATCATATTACACAACCTAGTATATATACAAACAACGTGAGTCCAAGGTAATAACCATGCATGACAAATGCATAAACAAATGTGTGTGTGTGTGTGTTTTTTTTTTTTAATTTAAATCAAGACATGCCAATGAACACCATTAAATATATGCAAGTTCATTCACTCAAAAACAAGCAAATGACATATTATTTTATGATACACTGGCGTCACCTAGTAGCTGACAATTATACATAGGGAATGTGTATTCCCCACTGGTCATCAATATACATAAACAAGTTCATATTTGTCATGAAGCCCACCAACATACACAGGTGAGTTCATATTGATCATGAAGATATCTAATATATATAGATGAGTTCATACTTATAATTGGCTAGGACCCATCTCTACTCATGAGGCATTTTGAACACTCCTAGAGCATTCCAAACACGCTCTGCTCTCGTTCGGTGTGCAATTTGGTTCATTTCTACTCCCTTCGTCATCTCAAAAGTTTGCCATGAGCCACTTCTTGTTCGAGCCTTCTGGCCTCGATGATCACTCCCTTCCCTACTTAGACCTAATCATTATAGGCCTATCAGCTTTAGTCTAGTTCATCCCCAAACCACACACCTGCTAGAGAATGTCCCACTTTGGCATCCCTCGATTATCTTATATAATCGACAATGTGACACTGGCAACTCCTATTGTTGACAACATGAACATCGACAACTTAAATAATCAGCAAAGGGAACATCAACTAGTAAATTGGCAGCTTAGTTGAATTACAAAGATATCACTTTCAGGTTTAATATTTGTTGTTTTCACATTCTTATCACTAAAAGATTGCCATCACATCTTAGAAAAATAATCGAAGACCCCATAAGAAATCTATCAAACACATCTTAGACATGTAACAAACTTAATGATCCAATTCAAGTGAACATAAAAATCTCACATACCATTATTGTAGCTTAACTACACTTGACAACAAAAGCCAAATACATGCTAACAATCAAATATCATCCAAGTGAAAAGTACTAAGTAGATCAATCTAATTTAACCTTTAGAGTTTTCACTTATCTCAAATAGAAGGTTGGAATAAAATCAAAGCTTTCATCACACTCAAAGCAAAATAATCAAGAACAAAGATTAACATATCTCAACCTTTTAAAAGATAATAAAACCCACAAGTTCACCTTGTAAGCTCTTGAAAAATCGAATTTTGAAGATTTGACAACAAAAGAATAAAATCTTTCGTTTCACATGAAAGATAGGAACATGAAAATATAAAAGGAAGATCTCTTTTTCTTTCTTTGCAAAAATAAGTTGTAATTCTTTTTTAAAGTTGAAGACATATGGAGACTTATTTATAGGCCAAGGGAGGTGAGAACTAGTAACTTAAGTTAATAGAAATGATGAATTAGGGTTAAAAAAATATGCTAGGTGGAAATGCAAGAGAGGTGGTCAAGTTAGAAAACCAGAAGTGACATAATCACATCATCCGATGTGGATAAACCAAGTAATAATGATCTTAAGTAAAAACGCTAGGTGTAAAGAGAGGAATGGTGCTTTACTCCAAAGGATACAAGTGGCCTCAAAAGTGGCTTAATAAAAGTAGCCAAAATGAGATATTTTGATTGAAATGTGAGAGAACTCCTTGTTGGCCAAGTAAAAGAAATGAGTAATTGAGAGCATTAACGGGCTAAAGTTGAAAGAGATGATGTAATGCATGATATCAAGGTTAAACTAAGTTCAATGTCACAAACTAAGGATGTGGGGCTCAAAATACCTAGTGGAAAAATGAAGAAAGAGTATATAAATTAAAAATGGACAAATGGCTCACCAGTATGGTTTCCAAATTAGATATTTTGTTAAGTTATTAAAGAATCTTGAAAATCAATACATAAATAAGGAAATCAATGTCCGTTTCAAGCATGGATAAATTGGAAAAATATTTTGAACTTACTAAAAACATTAGTGAAAAATAACGGATGCCAAGAAAATCTCAATTTAGTAAATTTAAAACTTGAGTATTGTCAAAATTGCAATTTGAGGACTACAGCTAATATATTGGTAAATTAATTATTGCCACTCAACATCGTCGACATACATATCAACACCTATCAATTTAATCTCAAAAAATAGCACTTCGGTGACTACGACCTTGGAAAATCATCCTAAATACTAATACTGAAAGTCGAAAATTATGGACGGCACATATGCATTTTTATCATTTGCAATAGTCTTAACTAGTGCACTTAAAGAACTTGTTGACTAAACCTATTAAGATTTTTTTATGGGACTATTAAAATATAATTTTAATATGTAGCATATACGGTTGTAATATAAAGTTAATTTCGTGCCATACTTTAATAAATACTAAGTATCAAGTTGGTATTAGGGGTGTGCAAAATACCCGGGAACCGCCCGGACCGCCCGGAACCGGACCGGAACTGCCCGGAACCGGCGGTTCTTGAGGGAACCGGTCCGGTTCTCGGTTCCAATTTATGGGAACCGGTGGGTACCAGTCCGGTTCCCGGTTCCATGGGCGGATCCGTCCGCCCGCCCACCCGGATCGGACCGGAACCTTTTTAATATTAAAAAAAAAAAATTACTAAAATAAACCCTAGTCTCATCTCACTCCCTTCATCTTCGGTTCTCTCTCTCTCTGTCTCTTCCTCGGTTTACTTCTCCCGCCGTCCGCATCTCCACGTACTTAAATCTGGTTTTTCTTTCTTTGGCTTGCTTTGATGTCACATAGTCATTTTATGTTGAAAACCAAAATTGTTTCGCGTCAAGATCGGTTCCATGGTGGTCCGGTTCCCGGGTGGATCCATGCAACAAACGGGTGGATCCCGGTTCTAATTTTCGGAACCGGTCCTTAGTGGGCAGTTCTGGTTCTAGGTCGGGAACCGCCCGCCCAGACCATGCACACCCCTAGTTGGTATATCCAACTTACGCTGTGTTTGGCAATTATGATAAAATTCAAAATATGATAAAATTATCCTATCCTATGTTTGATGTCTATTTAAGATAGGATAAATGGAGATATCAGGGGATATAGACTAGATAAAATTATGCATTGGAGGAAGCAGAATAAATGTGGATAGGATTTCTAACATCTATAATGGGGAAGTTATTTTTATTGAATGACAGACTTTTTAAATTAACAAAATTAAAATTATATCTCAATATAAACAATATTTAAATTCTAACATAAGAAATTCAAAATAACAAAAAATAACAATTTACTTATTTTAATTTAATTCTATTTTCATTTGTATATATTCGAATTTAATTATATTTTATAAAATAATTTCAATATATAATTATATTTATATTTATTATATATTTTAGGTATTTTAGTATTTTACTTATATTAGTAAAAATTACTTTTGGCATCCTTTATTTATATGCTTGACCACGAGCACGAGATCTAGGTCTCAAATCAAGCACGAGCGTCAAATCTTAGGTTGCTTGCGCTTGATAAGGGCTCAAATCGATCTCCATCTGATGACGAAGGTGTTGGAGTTGCGGTCAAGGACAATGGTGAACGAGCTTGAGGGCGTCAATGGGCAGTTTGGCAGGGAGAGAATAAGGGACTTTAGAGGAGGAGAGAGTAAGATGGAGGCGTGAGGAATTACGATGGAAAAAAAAAAAAAAAAAAAAAAAGGGAAAGAAAGAAAGAAAACAAAAAGAGAAGGAGAAAAATAAGAAATTTTTTAAAATACCAGGATGAAAATACCCCTGACTATATATAAGATTTGACATTTATAACTACATATCTTTATTTGAGATTAAATAGATCACTTTATATTCTTATATGAGATAAAATGCACCATATGACCTCTTTTTCTCCTTCTCTCGTCTTTAAAATTTTAGTTTTCTTCTAAGTTAGTATTTATCACATTTTCACCACATCATATTTTTATTGTCGTTTTTTGATAGCAAGTACACAACAATTTCGGGAGACACATCCTCTATGAGGGTGATCGATTCCCAGTCCGGTCCGGTCCATTGGAACCAGCCACTTAGCAAATGAAAATTAAAAAATTAATTTTTTTTTTTGGAGTTATTACAATTTTAGCGTTATTGCGATTGATAAGAAATTAAAAAATATATATATTTTAAAAGTGTCGGTCCGGTTCCCCCTCAGAACTAGGAACCAGCCCAAAAATTGTTGGATCTATTTTTATGGAACCGGGAATCGGATTGATGCCCCTAGGAATCAGACCAAATTGGCCGATCCAATCCGATTTGAGTGATCCGATATGCTTACCGCTATCCTCTACACTATCGCTCTTCACGCACTCTTTAAATCCGCCCCAAACACTCCCTGTCTTCCCCATGCATTTGCTAAGACTATCTCTCTTTGCCATTTCCCTCCGTGTGGTCTTGGAACTCCAAGTTCCGGTCCTTCATTATTTTTTCAGTAAACCACACTGAAGAAGACACAAGAAACCTCCGAAGCTGCAAAAATCTTGTCTTTTCTGCAGAAATAGCCGAGCGACAAGAACAGATAAGTATACAAACCATCGAACCACAACCTCCCAAACTTCCTCATGTGAGTGAGGCTCAAGTACGTGAAGCTCGGCTTCCACTACCTCATCTCCTACACCATGTATTTACTCCTCGTGCCAGTCCTTTAAATCTCCTTGGCCCACCTCTCGATCCTTATGGCCCCAGACCTGGCCCAACTGTGGGAACAACTCAGGTTCAACCTCGTCACCATCGTAATCTAATCTAATCTTTTCGACCCTTGTCACCATCGTAATCTTTTCGACCCTCGTCATATTTCTGGTCACTCTCAACTTCATGAACCAGCCCAGAAAAGGTCTACCTTGTCGACTTCGCCTGCTACAGGCCCGACCCAGCCCAGATATGTACCAGCGAGACCTTCATGGAGTGGTCGGGCTCACGACCGCCTTCACCAAGGAGAGCCTTGCTTTCCAGCGGCAGATCCTCAAGAAGTTCGGGCTCGGGCAGAGGACACACGTGCCTGAGGCCGTGCTCCAGGTCCCACCGAACCAGTGTGCAAGAGACATACGAATTAAAGAAATACATGGATTCAAGAGATACATGAACTAAAGAGACGTATCTCATTTTGCTAATTTTCATTGATCCATTAACACACTATAATTACAACACAAAGAAGAATCCATCCACAGGAACCTATAATAAATCTAGGCTTGTTGTCCAAACCAACGAGAGCTTGTTCGAGGACAAATTAGAGTTTAGGCATTGAGGATGAGTGAGGGGAGGGCGATGAGCTAATGGCTTACACCTCGGAGCTTTGTCTTCCACCGTTGCCATGCTTGACCACGAGCACGAGATCTAGGTCTCAAATCAAGCATGAGCATCAAATCTTAGATTGCTTGCGCTTGATCAAGGGCTCAAATCGATGTCCATCTGATGACGAAGGTGTTGGAGTTGCGGTCAAGGACAGTGGTGAACGAGCTTGAGGGCGTCAATGGGCAGTTTGGCGGGGAGAGAATAAAGGACTTTAGAGGAGGAGAGAGTAAGATGGAGGCGTGAGGAATTACGATGGGGGAAAAAAAAAGACGGAAAGAAAGAAAGAAAACAAAAGGAGAAGGAGAAAAAATAAGAAAATTTTTAAAATATCAGGATGAAAATACCCCTGACTATATATAAGATTTGACCTTTATAACTACATATCTTTATTTGAGATTAAATAGGTAACTTTATATTCTTATATGAGATAAAGTGCAACATATGACCTCTTTTAAGAAAATGACTCACTTTAAATCCTTATATGCATTTTTCACTTAATCTTAGAAATAACCGTATAATAACTCCTCTACGCTCTCCACGCACTCTCTATAAATCCACACCAAACACTCCCCAATGTTCCTCATGCATTGCTAAGACCCTCTCTCTCTCTCTCTCTCTCTCTCTCTCTCTCTCTCTCTGCCATTTCCCCGTTTGCTTTTGGAACTCCAAGTTCTCGTCCTTTGTTATTCTTAGGAAAGGCCTCTGAAGAAGAGGCACAAGAAACCTCCGAAGCTGCAAAAATCTTGGTTTTTGTGCAGAAATGGCTGCAGAAATGGCCGAGCAACAAGAACAGATAAGTCTGCAAAACCTAAGCCAAGCTTTCCCTATCTCAATCGAACCTCAAAGCCAAGACTCGGACAGACCATCGAACCCCAACCTCCCAAGCTTCCTGTCGTCAGTGAGGCTCAAGTACGTGAAGCTCGGCTACCACTACCTCATCTCCAACGCCATGTATTTACTGCTCGTGCCACTCCTCGGCATCTCCTCAGCCCACATCTTGACAGCCATGGCCCGAGACCTGGCCCAACTCTCGGACCAACTGAGGTTCAACCTCGTCACCGTCGTCCTCTTCACTGCCGTCATGGTGTTTCTGGTAACTCCCTACTTCATGACCCGACCAAGCAAAGTCTACCTTGTTGACTTTGCCTGTTACAAGCCCAATCCGGCCCAGATATGCACCGGCGAGACCTTCATGGAGATCTCGGAGCTCACGACCGCCTTCACCGAGGAGAACCTTGCTTTCCAGCAGAAGATATTTGAGAAGTCCGGGCTCGGGCAGCGGACTTATCTTTGCTGGAGGCCATGCTCCAGGTCCCACCAAACCTATGCATGGCAGAAGCAAGGGCAGAGGCTGAGGCCGTGATGTTCGGGGCCATCGACCAGCTGCTGCCAAGACCGGGGTCAAGGCTAAGGACATAGGGATCCTCGTTGTGAACTGTAGCTTGTTCAACCCGACACCGTCCCTGTCGTCAATGATCGTGAATCACTACAAGCTCAGAGGGAACGTGTTGAGCTACAATCTTGGTGGGATGGGTTGCAGCGCTGGGTTGATTTCTATCGACCTTGCTAAGCAATTGCTACAGGTTTGGCTTCTTCTCTGCCCTCTCTTCTTCTATTCTTCAAAGTATAAGTTTGATAATAGGAACTTTTTATGAATAACACCCTCAATGTTATCGAAGCAAACAAAGAATGAAAACTTCCATTGACCAATGAAATGCTAAATATAAGTTGGGTAGTAGGAAATTTTTTCTTGGGTTCACTAGCAAATAGCATCCATTTTGGCTGCGTTTGGTAATTAAGATACAATTTAGGATATGATAAAATTTATTCTATTCTATGTTTGATGCATAAGATAAAGTCGGATATAAGGGAAAAATAGATTGGATAAAAATCCTATGGGAGAGGTGGGATAAATGTAGATAAGATTTATAACATCCATAATAGGAAAGTTATTTTTCTTTAATAACAAGGAAAAAAGCCACAAAAAACCCCAAACTTTGCCCAAAGTGACAAATTTACCCCAAACTTTTTTTTTGTAACATGAAAAACCCCAAACTTTGCAAATTGGATTAATTTTCGTCTTATGTTTTTTATTTTTCTCTTTTTTAATTTTTTTTAAAAAGCAAAAAGACCAAAATATGATTTGGGGTAAATTGTAACAAATGAAAGTTTATCCAAATAAAAGTTTGGGGTAAAAGTTATTTTTTTCAAAAAAAAAGTTTGTAAATAACAAATTTAAAAAATTTCTTAAATTAACAAAATTAAAATTATATTTCCATATAAATAATATTTGAATTCTAATATAATAAATTCATAATAAAAATAACAATTTAGTTATTTTCATTTAATCTTATTTATATTTATATATTCAAATTAATTCTATTTCACAACATAAATTAAATATATAAATATAAAATCTATTTATATTATTACATATTTTAGGTATTTTATTATTTTTGGTATGTTTGTACAATTTTCTAGTTAACAAAATTTCATTAGAGAATGATGGAAGGGGAAGAAAGAAATAAAAAAGAAATTAATTAAAAAAGAGAGGAAAATAAAATAAGAAAAAAAAATAAAAATAAAGTAGGCAAGAGTGTTGTGAGAGATTTTTACCATCTCTACTTGTAAAATTTTTTGTTCATTTAAACTAATATGTTGTTTATACCAAATAACATACATGATATAATATAAATATATTTGACTTTATTACTTGATCATCAAACAATGGATATGATATAACAAAATTTTTGGATTTCATATCTTATGCTATCTAGTCTCATCCTCTTTAGAAATATGAACGATCAAACATAGTCTTTATGTTGATAATGTGTCATGTGATTTAAAAGGAAAATGCTTAGCTAGCTATATTGTTAAGCTTGGAAAACGGACAGCCAATCTTGAGCCACACATTTTAAATGAGAGAGAGGGAGAACTATGTCTTGCTTGGAAATTTCCATGTATTGCGTTTGAGAAAGGAAATTTTTGTGGGCATCCTTTGATTGTTACATCGTGAGACGGTGATGCTAACACCATTCAATTTAAAAATATTTCATAAAATTAGAATCATGACAAAAAAAAAAAAAAGGATGATTAAGTGACAGTTTTTAATCTAATGTGAAATAACATCCTGTTCTAAACCACAAAAATCCATTTAACAAATAATTATAAATTATTTTGGGATCAAATCCTTTAAAAATTTATGGCTCAAAACAAATTATTATTTACATAGTAGCCCAAGGACTGTTATGTTAATAAAGTCATAAAAAAAAACAACAACTTTATTTAGGTTGTATCGACAGTAAAATTTTAGGTAATTACTTTCCTTAGTTTACGCTTTGGTTGGTAGAGAAGTAGGAGCTAGTGAGTGGTTTGAACTCCGAACCCTTGAAACCTAGATGTCGTTGAACAAAATGATCCACTGATAAGTCAACCCAAGATTTATTATGCCACAAAATATAGCTAGATTTGAAATAGGACTTTTTGCATTTATGAATTCATTATATGACAACGAAATTGAACAATTTAAGCTTTGTACATTCTCAATTTACTATATGCTTTATCTACTTGGTACTCAAAATTCTAAGTTTTCTTACTAGGGAGATTCAATTTATGTCTCAACAAAATTAAAGTTCAGCCAATGTTATTACTTCTATTATGGGTTAATCACTAGGTACATCATAAGTCTTATGCCCTAGTGGTGAGCATCGAGAGCCTCACCCTCAACTGGTATCTCGGCAATGACCGGTCGATGCTCATCTCAAACTGCCTCTTCCGAATGGGTGGGGCAGCCATCCTCCTCTCCAACCGGTCCTCCGACCGCCGCCGCTCCAAGTACCAGCTCATCCACACCGTGCGCACCCACAAAGGCTCGGATGACAAAAGCTATGGTTGCTTGTTCCAGCGAGAGGACAAGACGAAGAAGATCGGCTTGTCGCTATCCAAGGACTTGGTGGCGGTCGTCAAGGAAGCCATAAAGACCAACATCACGACCCTTGGCCCGGCAGTGCTCCCAATGTCAGAACAGCTCTGGTTCTTCATGACGTTGGTCGCAAGGAAGGTGTTCAAGATGAAGATTAGGCCATACATTCCCGACTTCAAGTTGGCCTTTAAGCATTTTTGCATCCATGTTGGAGGCCGACCTGTTCTTGATGAGATGGAGAAGAGCCTCGAGCTCACCAAGTGGCACATGGAACCATCACGAATGACTCTATACCGATTCGGGAACACCTCGAGTAGCTCAGTGTGGTATGAATTGGCCTATTTGGAGGCCAAAGGAAGGATTAGGAAAGGCGATAGGACATGGCAAATCGCATTTGGGGCCGGATTCAAGTGCAACAGCGCAGTTTGGCAGGCGTTGAGGACCGTCGACCCGGCGAAGGAGAACAACCCATGGATGGACGATATTCACGAGTTCCCCGTCCATGTTCCATAAGCGTTGTCCATCGATCTAACGCGAAATAAGCGCTTCGGTTGGGATTTTGCCAATATAGGCAAAGTTGATTCCGAATGATACGCAAATCCTTAATTATTCTGTTGCCTTGTGCTCATAAGCAAGCATCATTCCAAATCTTATGGCTAGGTGGGTATTTAAATATGTTGACAATTTTCTGATGCTCGTGGTTATCTAAATATTTGAATATGTCAAGTATTTGTGATTATCCAAGTGCTTCCTCTCCAAGCCCTTGTGTAAGTGCATGTTTACACAAATTTCAAATATTTATGATTATCTAGGTATTTAAATGTTTTATGTATTTGTGATAATCTAGATGTTGATATTTGAATTTTAGTCAACAAGTTAAGCATTGCTTTAAAGAAAAAAAAAAGAAAAAAGGGAAAAAAAAAAGGTTAATTGGTTTTTTACCCTATCGGCGACCAACCTGGTGTGATACGTGACTTGATTGACTCGCAGTACCTTCTCCACCCATGGTTAAGTCAAGATCCTTCTCCACTCAAGGCTTTGTTGCTATCCCTAGCAATTTTGATGGGACATGGCAATTATGCATCGTTTAACATGTTACGTCCAATCATCGAGTTCCAATCGGTACCGATGCGGTTGGAGCGCCTACTGTCCCTCTCGCAAGAAATTATTACGCATTGGCTCTCACTCTCCATGTTAAATTGGTGACGACGTGGCTATACCTTATCAAATCCGTTGTTTCCCCAGTTGAGTAAACGATTCAACGCCTCCCGACCCAAAAAAGGGCATCCATTCAATGCACACGCTCATCTAAGGAATTAATTGTCCTATGAATTAGATGCTGCTCGCTCTCTCTCAAATATACTCTGCTTTTGCACGACATTTTACTATGAAATTGGAAAATGTTAACAAGGTTCCCCAAAGCAATTGCTAACGATCTTTAATTGTACTTTTGAATTGTACATTTTTTATATTTGAAGTAGGTGATTTATGGAAATGTTCATCATTTTAAATTTTAAAAATGCATGAATACGCCTTTTTATCATTTATAGTACTCTTAACTAGTGCACCTAAAGAACTTGCTGACAAAACCTATTATGATTTTTTATGGGACTATTAAAATATAACTTAATATGTAGTGGATATGGTCATAATTAGAATTAATTTTGTACCATACTTTACTAAATACTAAGTTTCAAGTTGGTACATCTGACTTAGAGGTTTCAAATTTAAATTCTTGGGTATCCTTTTTACCCACCTATGAGCTTCATTCTTTACATACACCTTAACGCCTTCATCATTGAATCGATTTCCTCATGATAAGAAGCATTTTTAGATATCAATATATTTTGATGTGGATGCAATTGCTGAGAAATTTTCCAGAACGTTCAAATAAGTTTAACATTGTCAATGAGCTCGAGACAAGCGATTCAATGAAGATTTATGTGATTTTTCAACAAGATATCGAGATGTGACGGATATTTTATAGTAGAAATTCATATATAGTTTTATATCTTCTTTGTCTTGATTATTTAGTTTAGAATTTTTTTAAGGGATATTGATTTGCTACTATTTTGAATTAGGGATTCGATATTTTGTCCTTTTTAGGGGTTACGTTTTTTTCTACTATAAAAAAGTGCTATGTATCGAGAATAGATAGCTTCTTCATCGTTACTTAGTATACATTAGAGAGAACATTTTTTTCTTGTGTTTGGAGATTCAATTTTCTCTAAATTAGTATTAACCACATTTTCACTGCACCGTATACTTCTCGTCGTATTATGATAGCAAGTACGCAAGTACACAGCAATTTCAGGACGTACATAGGTTTTCAACCCATGGCAATGGCAGCCACTCCACATTTAAGGTCCTCCTGGAATGAGAACACATCTCATCCTCATTTATAGATAAGAATTCTCAGTCCGATTTCCCACACCTTCTTTCATCCATTTCGTTCTTTCATGTAGATTGTTTCTCAACAACACTTTATCTGCGGAGCTCGCTTTGCATATATTCAAATCTACATCATCAAATCGATTCCCTCTCGAAAGGAAACATGAGGTCATCATATGATAACTCAAACTTTAGGAGTAAATTATTATTCTTATAATCCCAAAATGTGTACTTTCCACATAATCTATGTGAGGCCCTCATCATCCAATGATTGCCACAAACTAGTTCGACACGTGTAACTCTCAACAGGTGTTTGACCTAAATTAATCTTAGAGAAAATTCTAAATAAAAGCTTAAACAAAACCATTTTTTCAAAAGATGGTTTATAGTGGACCTCGAGGGCCAACTTAGTTTCAAATAAGGATTTAAGCTCATCGGCCGATCAAATCTTATATAATGCCAGGGGTATTTTTGTTGATGGTTATATTTTAAAATTTTCTTTCATTTTTGCTTCTTCTCTCTTTTTCTTTTTAAATTATTTTATTTTATTTATTTTATTTCTTTCATCTTCCTCACACCTCCTTCTTGGCCCTACATCACGTGCATCTTAATTTACAACCACTTAATGGTTGATACATAAGTGGAGATCCAATGACTGAAAATTTATAAAACCTTCTAATCACCAAAGACACTGAAATTACAAACGCTCAAAACCCGAGTAAAAAAATTCTCAATCTCTCTCTCTCATCTCCACAAACTAGCTGCTATCACCTTTAGCCACTCTTCAATTTATAGTTTCTTAGGAATGCTTTGACGGTCTAGGTTATCTGATTCATGACATCCATAGATGTAGTTTGCATTAAGGTGGAATATGTGGTTTCTTGAGAGGGTCCCAATTGTGCTGCGCATGCTTGTTGTCTACTCATAGAACGAATTAACACACATCAAACTTGTAATGTGATCAAAATCATCATAAACCCCATAAATTTAGAAATATAAACATGAATAAATAACGCAATTGTTGATATTTAGAGGTGATTTATCAATTTTTGAAAAGAATCAAGATGGAGAAATGGCGGAAATAACAATTCTGGTGGCAGAGGAGTGCGAGAGGAGGATGAAGCTGAAGGTTGAAGAAGGTGTAAATGATTGAAGGGAATGAAGATGAAAATCCAGCCACAAAAATCTCAAATAAATCCAGTCTTGTTGACGAGATTGACAAGAGCTTGCTCGTGGATGAATCTGAGTTTGAAGGGATTAAAGAGAAAAATCCGACCACAAAAACCTCTAATAAATCTAATCTCATTGTCGACACCAAGGAGAGCTTGCTCGAGGACGAATATAAGTTTAATCATTGAGGATGATGAGCTAATGGCTTACACCTTTAAGCTTCATCTTTCACCGCTGCCATGCTTGACCATGAGCATGAGATCAAGGTCTCAAATCAAGCACGAGCGTTAGATCTCAGATTACTCATGCTCAATCTAGGGTTATGATCAGTTTGAAGGGATCGAAGTGTTGGAATATAATATATTGGAGGAAATATATGTAACACTATCTGTAATAACCAGGAAAATAAAAACTTAGAGAAAGTAGTAACAACTTTAATCATGACCAATTGAATGAGGACACGAATGCAAGTGAAGAGTACATTAATGCAAACCCGATAGAGACTAGCAAAATTACTATAAAATTATAATAAAATTGAATAGGAGGTGAGATATGGCCAACAAAATTTCTTTAAGGTGATTAGTTTCTATCAACAGTCCTAAGCAGCTCCATGAAAGCATCTCTATAAACTATGCCTTGTAACATAAACCACCTTGAACCCGTTTGAATTAGTATTGTACAACTAGAACTCTATCAAACACTTTTCAAAAATCAGCACACTTAGAGAAAATTGAGGTAAAGAGATGAGAGTTTTTGTTGTTGTATGAATAAACAATAGTTCAGATTAATTTATAGAGTTTGAGAAGTCATGTACTAAAAAGATACATAAACTCAAGAGATGTGAATTCAGCACACTTAGAGAAAATTGAAGAGAAGATATGAGAGTTTTTGTTTTTGAATGAATAAAGAATAGTTCAAATCAATTTATAGAGTTTGAGAATCATGTATTGAAAAGATACATAAATTCAAAAGATATAGAATTCAAGAGAGATATGGACTCAAAAGATATACGAATAAAAGAGATATATGAATTCAAGAGATGTATGAATTGAAGAGATGTATTGATCTATTAACCCACCATAATTACAACACGAAGAGAACAATCCGGCCACAAGAACCTCTAATGAAGCCAGTGTCATTGTCAAGACCAACAAGAGCTTGTTCAAGAACAAATTAGAGTTTGAGCATTGAGGACAATAGAGGGAGGGAGACGAGCTAATGGCTTACACCTCTAAGCTTTGTCTTCCATCGTCACCATGCTCGACCATGAGCATCATGAGATCAAGGTCTCAAATCGAGCATGAGTATCAGATCCCGAATTGCTTGTGCTCGATTTAGGGCCCAAATTGGCTCCATCTGATGAAGAAGGTGCTAGAGTTGCTGTCAAGGGCAATGGTGGATGAGGTTGAGGGCATCATGGGGGGAGACAGTAAGGGACTTCGGAGGAGGAGAGAGTAAGATGGAGACGTGAGGAAGACGATGAAGAAAAAGGAGAAAGAAAGAAAAAATAACAAAAAGAAAAAGAGAAAAAAAAAGAATTTTTTTTTTTTTTTTAAAAAGCATATGGCCGAAAAATATCCTTCACTATATATAAGATTTGAATTTTAATATACCTTTACCTGAGATTAAGTTGATCATTTCATATACTCATATGAGACAAAATCCATTGTATGACCTCTTTTAAAAAAAAATTACCTTTAAGCTCTTATTTAAAAATTTCTCTTAATCTCAGTAATAAGTGTATAATAACTCCTCAACGCTATCCATGGCTCTTATTTAAATCCACCCCTAGACACTCCCCAATCTTCCTCATGCACTGCTAAGACCCTATCTCTCTCTGCCTTTTCCCTCTGTTTGCTTCTGGAACTCCAATTTCTCGTCCTTTGTTATTCTTCAGGAAACCCCCTAACCTGAAGAAGACACACAGGAAACCTCCGAAGCTGCAAAAATCTCGTTTTTTCTACAAGAAATGGCCGACCAACAAGAACAGTTAAGTCAACAAAACCTAGATCAAACAGTCCCGTCTCAGTCGAACCTCGAAGCCAAGACTCGGACAGAACAAACCACAACCTCCCAAACTTTCCTCTCGTTAGTGAGACTCAAGTACGTGAAGCTCGGCTTCCGCTACCTCATCTCCAGCGCTGCGTATTTACTTCTCGTGTCACTCCTTGGCATCTCCTCGGCCCACCTCTCCACCCTCGCGGCCTGAAACCTGGCCCAAATCTGGGACCAACTCAGGTATAGCCTTATCACCATCGTGCTCTGCTCGACCTTCGTGGTGTTTTTGGTCACGCTCTACTTCACGACCTGACCTAGAAATGTCTACCTTGTTGACTTCGCCTGCTATAGCCCCGACCCGGCCCAAATATGCACCAGTGAGACCTTCATGGAGCTATCAGAGCTCATGACCGCCTTCACCGAGGAGAACCTCGCTTTACAGTGGCGGATCCTTGAGCGGTCTGGGCTCGGTCAGCAGACATATCTTCTTGAGGCCCTGCTTCGGTTCCCCCCGTCCCCGTGCATGGCAGAAGCATGGGCGGAGGTTGAGGCCATCATGTTTGGGCCGCCGACCAGCTGCTGGCCAAGACTAGGTTAAGGCTAGGGGTGTGAAAAAGAACTGGAGCCCGCCCGGACGGCCCGAAACCGGTGGTTCTTAGCGAAACCAGTTCGGTTCTTGGTTCTAATTTATGGGGGCTAGTGGGTACCAATCCGATTCCCGATTCCATGGGTGGATCCACCCATCCACCCACCCAGACTGGATCGATTATATTATCATAATATATTAATTTTTAATATTAATTTTTTTAAAATTACCAAATTTGAAATTTAGGGCTCTAATCTCTCAGTTCACTGCTCTCTTTCTGGGCTACTCTATCTCATCTCTCTCAATTTGAACTCTCCCCCCGCTCCCTCTTCCTCTCCGATTCACCTCTAAATCTGCTCATCTCCCTTCAAGTCCTAGTCCTAGCAGCTGGACTATGGAAGTAGCTGGCTTGGCAAAACGGTGATTGATTCTCTTTTCCTCCCTCGAACTTGAACTCTCTCTCCACGTCGTAGCCATCCTCGTCGCCACCTCCACATTCATTGTCACCGTCATCTTCGTCGTTGCTGGGCTCGTCCACTTACTTCTGTGTCGTCGTTGTTGGGTGATGAGCTTCATTTCAGCTTGGAGCTCATCCGCCTTTCCCTTTCGCTGGTGGTTTTGTTGCTTGGGGTCTGGCAATCTGGCAATGTTTCCTCTCTCCTATTGCGGGGCTTCTTTTGTCGAACTATTCGCTTCTGCTTTTGTGTTTGTTCAAGTTCACACGAACGTTGTTTCGTGTGGAGCTTGACTTTGGCTCAAATTTGATGTGTGAAGAGCTAGTTTCTCTATTGTTTCATGGGCGATCTGTCACTCGAGTTTAATGATTTTTCCTCCGTGTGTCTCGTGTGTTTTGGCCGCTACTGTCGAGTGCTGGCTATGGAGGATAAATCAATGGTGGGTTTTTATCTTTAGCAGTTTTGAGATGTAGATAGTACAGAAGAGAGAGAGAGAGAGACTCATTTTCCTTTTTGAGTTGGTCTATGTTGTTTTGTATGGATCTTGACTTTGGCTCAAAATTTGATGTGTGAAGAGCTAGTTTCTCCATCATTTCATGGGTGATCTGGCACTCGTCTTTTGTTGAGATCGATTCCAAGTATCCACCCGGGAATCGGACCAAACTAGTGGTCCGGTTCCCAGGTGGATCTATGCAACTAACTGGCGGTTCCCAATTCTAATTTTTCGGAACCGATCCTTAACGAGTGGTTCCCAGTTCTAGGCTGAGAATCACCCACCCGGATTATGCATACCTCTAGTCAAGGCCAAGGACAATGGGATCCTCATTGTCAACTATAGCTTGTTCAACCCGACTCCATCACTGTCGGCAATGATCATGAACCACTACAAGCTTCAAGCGAATTTGTCAGGCTACAAGCTTCGAGCGAATTTGTCAGGCTACAATCTTTGTGGCTTGGGTTGCGGTGCTAGTTTGATTTCTATCGACCTTGCTAAGCAGTTACAACAAGTTTGGTCTTTTTTTTTTTCCTCTCTTTTTCTATTCTTCAAAGTATAAGTTTGATAATAAGAACTTTTTATGAACAGCACCCTCAGCGCTATCCAAGCAAACATGGAATGAGAACTTTCATCGTTGAATGAATTGCTAAATATAAGTTGGGCAATGTTGACACCTAAATTTTAATTAGATTTTTAGGCCTTAATCTCTCTTTTAATCCTTATAATAAATAACAAAAAAAAAAAAAAACAATAGCAGGCCGCTAGGGGTTGGGCCTTTGGGCCCAACGCCTTTCTTTCCCTTTTTTCCCCCTTCGCGGGGCTAGGCCCAGCCCTTTTTCCTTAGATCTAGCCCGGCTTCTTTGTTCCTTCTTCTTCTTCCTCCCTCCTTCCTTCTCTGCCTCTGTAGGCCACACGCAACGACGACGACGCGCTCGAGGATAGCCTACGACAAAAAGGGGAAGAGTAGATTGGTAGTAGACGGGATGCACAAGTGGGGCGGCCGAGGAGATGCTGGTTTGGCCACACCCAGGGCCGGTCGACGTGTGAGGGCCGGCAACCGAACCTCCGTCGACCAACCTCCTCCTCTACTATAAATAGGGGGCACCACCTCCATCGATGAACACACAGAAGCCAGCGAGCTCAAAGAGATCCCCCGAGAGACTTCAAGGGAACTCAAAGAGCGAGCAAGGCAGAGAGGGGTCGTGAGCTTAAACTACCTCCCACCGAGAGACATCGGGGGAGGCCGGCAGCAAGTGAACTCGGAGAGAGAAGGGAGATCGGAGGAAGGCCCGAGCGAGATCTAGGTGAGGAGCCGAGATCCAAAGACTAGATCTGAAGATATGAGAGTGGGGCGACAAAAGGGCCAGATTTGACTTTCTTTGGATCAGATTTTGGAGTCGCTGTCGCTTGCCACTACAATTCCGCCAACCCCGACGACCTCTAGCCGACATCCCTGAAGACGGTGAGCGTCCCCCGACCTCCTGCTTGCTGTCCCGCTACCGAGTAGGCCAAGCCTGCGACCACCTGGCTTAAGCAAGCTCCGCCCACCGACTGCCCTCACAACCCTGAGCCACCGTGGGATCCAGCTCCATTGTAGCTTTTGACCCAACGCCGCCCGGCGTCGTTACGATAGCTCAACGCTAACGTTGTTCCAACCCCTACGTCGACCCGTGCTGCGAGCCTTGTTGCTCGACGCCCATGCCCCAGGGCGGGCGGTCACCGGTGCCATGCCACCATTACTTGTTCACAGGAGACCCAGCGATGCCCCCTCTCTTGGAAACCCTAGCCACCGCCACCGCATGTTTGCGTCATTGCCGTCAACCACACCACCGCTTGCCACGTCGCTATCACCAAGTCGCCAACGATCCAACCGTCCATCCTCGATGTTGCGAAGAAGCATTGGAGGAGAGAGTTGCCAAGTCGGGTCAAGCCGGGTCGGATGTGGGTCGTTGTCCGGGTAGGGATTCGTTCGGCCGTGGATTGGGTAGGGTTTCGTCGGTCAGGCCAATCGAGCCCGATCGCACATGGGCTGCTAGCATGGGCTTAGGAGTGGACGGCCCTTTTGTTTTTTTATTTCACGGGCCTTGATTAAAACATCCAAAAGAAAAGGAATCTCGGGCTAGGCCCGCGTTTCGAGCCCGCCTAGGCTGCGCCGCCAATCCGGTCGAGACCCAACTCGAGATTCGACCTGTTCGTTTTTATATTATAATAATAAAAAATAATATTTTTAATAAAAAAATAAAAAATATTTTCAGAAAATAAAAAATATCTCATATTTTCCCAAAAAATGCCAAAAAAGTCAGAAAAAGCCAAAAATGACCAAAGAAAAATCCAAAAATCTTTTTCTCCCACAAATGCATGGAAAACCCTAAAAAATCAAAGAGCCTTAGGTTTAAACAAGAATAGGTATCGGAAGGGCATTAGTGATTAACTAGTGTAATCAAGTCCCCGAACTTAGTTTTTCTAGTTGTGCAGGAGCGAAGATTTCTCCCAATATTTCGCTTGGGTTTCTAATCGACCCACCCCAAATTGATTAGTAGGGACTCCTTTTTAAAATTAACTTACAAGTTAAAAACTTTTATTATTAAGTCATGAATTAGTGGATTTGGAAGAGTTCAGGTTAAGCTTAATAAACTTAGCCAAACCATTAGCCTCCACCGGCACCTGCCTTGATCGGGTGCCCAAAAAAGAGGTCGTGACAACTTGGTGACTCCACTGAGGACATTTTGAGGACTTAGGCCATTTTATCTTGTTTAAGCAACCTTATTGACTTGTTTTTGTTTTTCTTTATGCAGGGTTAGTAGCTTAGAGTTTTTTTTTTTATTCCATTAAAATAAAATGTTTTGTGAGCATAAATTGTTGTGCATGCTTTACTGTTTTATCACTACACATGGCATACACAACCCGGCCACCGGACCTGGGCCACCATAGGATATTTAGGATGATGCTTAGAAAGATACAGCCTCGAACGCGAGACTGCGATATAAAGGTTGCCTTTCTTTTCCCCGAATTTCTTTAGTCGAGGTTAAGAGGGTATGATGTCAACGTGAGATTGCGATAGGTAGACTCCCCCTTAATTTCTCTAAACCTTTTTAGTTAGAAATCGAGCCGCACATATCATGCGTATGTCTATGTGACTGTCATCAATTTTCTCACGTG